>JAECUM010004599.1:0-114786 GCA_016617855.1 Megalonaias nervosa | reverse complement strand
ATATCATGACATTGAACCATAAGAATGTGGCGTTTAATATTGTGAATTAAGGTTTCTGCACAGCTATCATAGCTAACCTTTTTTGTGATTGTCTGTGGATAGTTTTTCATATTTTCTGAAGTTTGTGGACTTTGGTTTTTTGACCTGGTAAGTTACATGCATTATGAGACAATACATACAGACTGTATTTTGTACTGCAAACACTTGTTGAAATTTCTCATTTGTGTTATTATGGTGGCTGTTGTTTATTTAAAATTTTATGGTTTTTATTAGGGCTGTAATGGTTATATAGAGTGTGAACTGCCACAAATTACAGCATAATCAAAGCTTCCAGTTTCTAAATTTAGTGAAATTTACATGTTACACTTGCTGACACAAAGATATTTCTCATTTGTTTTTGCATGGAGTATAGGTATACATTCAATCTTTAATTACTTTGTCATATTTTCCCAATTTCATGCAGTAATCAGTACCAATCAAAACTTAGATGCAGAACCATTAGATGCCTGAACTGTCAAAGGAAGAAAACAGGTTCATGTGTTTGCAAAATATGTGGATGTGTGTACATATTTGCATACAATATGTAACTTTACCTTTAGTTTGGGGGCCCCAAGTGGCCAAGTGGTTTAAAGTGCTCAACGTTACGGATCACTGCCATCTCACCTCTGTCTGAATGAGTTTGAGTCTCGGGTTCGGCCAGTGTGGGTATGTGAGAAAGCTTGCCAGTAGCTTCTCGTGGGTTGGTGGTTCTTTCCGGGTTTTTCTGGGTTCTTCCTCCATCATTTATACTGGCCGCTATGCATAGCCTATCTTGTGCTGAAAAATGGCATTAAACCCTACAACAACAACAACAACCTTTAGTTTGTACTCTATAGCCATAATTGTGCTGATGTGCCATAAAATGCTAGAGCATGCTATTGCATAAAGTATGAGTGAAGATGGTATTAATATTATTCTGTATTGTATTTTAGAATTGCAGATTGTGGTAGATGTATAGCACCTGGCTGCATCCAGGTCACATGTATTACATTGTTTCAGTTCATATTTAAAGCTTGTTTTGAAAGAAATGGCTAACAGTAAGACATTTTATTCACATTTTCAATTTGTATATAAATTTGTTCTGCTTATTATATATGCTTGGTGTTACAAGGCAAGGGGGAGATTAACAGGTTTTGTAACTGGTTACTGCAAATACTTGCACCATCAACAGTCATCAGGGTATTGTTACAGCACTAGTTTTTATTTTCCATTTTTGGATGTTCATTGTTTTTTAAAAAATCAAATGGCAAAAAATGCTCAGATTGCAAAAAGTTCATGCTCACCAAGGTCTGTGTACACTGACAGCATGTTGCAGTATTCATAGCTGTTTCTCATAGGAGGCTTGGTCCTTGGTCCTACAGACAAATGTTAAGGCAATAGATAGGAAGATGAAGTCAAAGTCATTGAAGTGTGATGTCTTGATCCTCCACCCAAAATTGTCTTATGTTTTTAGTATGGTAGGGGATGTTCCGATGGCACATCACCCTTCTATGATTCCTTGGAGAGGGTTGTCAGAAATCATTACATCTGGTCAGCTGGAGATGGACAATTTGGTGTTGCCAGATGTGTCCGTGTGTTACAGGGTTAATGTGTTGCACATGTGGAAGATGATTCATCGATAAATGGTGTAAGGGGAAATATTACCCCTCCATTCCTGATTTGGTTTTCCAGGTTTGGTAGCCCAATGGGCACAAGTCCCCCACCATGCCCAAGCATTCCTCATGACCTGTAAAACAGGGTGCATGGGGTATGAAACTGTGTAACTGATTTATGTTACCAGCCATTGTTGCCTCATGCTGCCATCATGGTTGTTGACCTTCCATTCCAGCCTTCAAGTGATCCGTGCATACTATGTAGCAACCAGAGATCAGTTCTAGTATCATTATACATGGAACCATATAGGGGTCAGTAGAACTGGTCTGTCCATTTTGCTGTCTTGTCAATCATCCAACTAGCCTTCCAGAATTTCTTCTGACTTTCTTTGCAGCCAGCCTTCAAACCTCGCATCCTGGTAGAGCACATATTACTGGTTGCCTGGCATCCAGCACAGCCTGCAGGCCCAACATTATTGGCATATCTGGGGGAGAAATACTGGCTTATACCTAAGGATGATGGTAGTAATACTTCTTCCATGCTGCTTGGTGTTGTATAAAGACATTTGCCAAACAAGGACAACCCAACATTGAGTAGGGAGCTTAATCTCAATCTACTGCCTCACTCTGATCCTACCATGGAAAAAAGAGAGTTCATTTTGGAGGGTGCAGTGGAAGAAAATGACTGGATTTTAACATCTGACTTCCTACTGCCTTCATCTATGAGCTAGAACTGTAAAGTCATAGCCTCATTAGAAGTTGAAACAAGGAGGAAATTCCTCTTTTGGCCCCTTCTGCAGACTGGGAAAAATTGGCAAGACTTCTTGTTGTCTCTCTGATAAAATTTGGGACCTGGGTATTTCTAGGGGTTATTCTTGGAAAGCCTGTTACTGGTATCTTATTCCACATGTTGGTACTGCAAAGAATTTGGACCCTTAGTGTTGATGTTTGTCAAAGATGCAGTTTCGAGTCTTGTGCAGAATATGCTGGTGAAATCATTGATGCTGGACTTATCATCAGTAGCAATTTATCACCTGGACAAATGAAGTTGGAAATGAGCTTGCACAGGAAATGAAGACCTACCTAGCCAAAATGATAAATAGGGCAGTGGGTCATTCTATAGCCTAAGCCCTAATGGCTTCTTCTAATCTCAGTTTGATATGACTAGACACTTTTCTGTGTACATTGTATATGAAGCCTCATTACTCATAGGCTTTATGCTCTTTATCATTTAGCTTGCGGCTGTTTTGTTTGGGCTCCTTTTGAGGATGTACAGAAGCAGTCAGCACAAGAGGTACCCCCTCTTCCACCTTTCAACCTGCGTGTTCTCTGCTACAACTTAGAGATGATCTGAGATAGGGAGATAGTTACATCCCACTTAACAACAACTGACTCAACCAAAATTGGTTTCAAATGGCAATGGACTTTTAAGTCTCGGAGGCAATTTATTAAAGAGGAAAGGAAACAAAGCTTCTCTTTCCACAAGCCTTCCAAGATAATTGCCATTGACTTACCAATACCACCACCCACCAAGAATCTTCCTGTTGGTGCCAGACATCTCTGTTTTTGTCAAGCCTGAATCAATCTTTTTCTGCACAATGAATGGATGATCCATGTAGTTTTAGTGGGGCTTCAGAATTTGTTTATCCAGCCCCGAACAGATATGAAGTTGGTTATTTTAATGGAACAGTTAAAGTTTTTACTTGCCAAGCAGGTGGTGGAGAGAGTTTGCAAATCAATCTCTCAAGGGATTTATTCAAGTCTTTTTCTGATACCAAAGGCAGTTGGCAGACTCAGACTAGTGATATTATCACCAAAATTCAAGATGGAGACATTGTGTTGAGTCTTCCTTTGTATCAAGAGGTCTGAATGACAGACACATACTTTCATGTCCTAATCCATCCAACTTTGCAGAAGTCTTTTGATTCACCTTCTAAGGAACACTTTACCAATTTCAAGCTCTGCCTTTTGGCCTCAGTCTCAGCTCATACACATTGATAAAAACAATCAAAACTGTGTTCAATTCCTCTGGAGAAGCCCAAAACCTGATGATATGGCTTGTATATATGCAAGTTTATTAGGATTGTGGGATGGGGATGGTGGTGATTAGGCCACCTGATGCCCCACTTCACAGTAAGCAGCAAATGGTATCCAGGTTAGAAGGCACTTTATATTAGAAATAAAGGCTATAATGAACACCTTTAGTTTGTTGGGAGGATGAACTTTACAGGAATGTGAACCTGGCAGTTTTGGATAATTCTGTACTGGCCACTTACCTCCTTGTATGGAGGGACCAAATTACTTGACTTGTGCATCACAGAGTTTTAGTGTAGTGTAGTTGCTCCTGGCACAAGATATCAGTCCAGATCAGACACATTCCTGGCAGACTCAGTCTTCTGGCCAATTCTCTGCCAAGAAGGGACCAGACTGTGAACAGTAAATGGTCTCTTCACTCATCAGTCTTTCAGTACATTTATGCATTCTGGGGGTGTTAGATGATATATCCCTTTGTGATGAGGTTGAATCAAAAGCTTCCCTTTTCTCTCTGTCTGTTCCCAGAGAAGTTTGGGCTGTGGATGCTCAGGCAGGCAGTTTTTATGGGAGTTTGGGCTATGCCTTCCCCTCCAACTGTTCTGATCCCAAGAGTCATTCAGAAAATCAGGGACCAGACTTGACAAGTGGTTCTAATATTGCTCATCAGATAGGACAAACCCTGCATGAATAGTTTATTTATGCTAGCAATAGACATCCCTAGGAAAATCTTGGAAAAGTTCAACTGTTCAAACAATGCTGCTTGCAAGTATTTCAGTACTATCCAGAAAGTCTCCTTGCTTGGCTCATGTCAAACTCAATTATGCTCATGAATGTACTTTCAATGCTGAATGTGAACTATGTTCTCAAAGCTCAAGGTCACTCTGATGCAAAGAAGAAAAATGGTTTTGCACAGTAACTTTAGTTCTGGACTTCTTGACTACAGTTTGTGGAGTTCTTGATTTTATGACAAGGAAGAGGTCTATTGAATTTTGGGTCAAAAGGGTGAAAGGTCAGTATCATTGTCACTCAAATAAAATTGGGTTGTTGCAGAAGAACTGTTGTTCTAGAGTAAGTTCCTTGACCAAACTTGTGGATGGTGTGCATTAAGTGTAAAGAAAAAAACCTTTAGATTTTCTGTTAAGAAAATAATGGTTTCTGATTCAAGAATATTTTCCTTCACTAAAGGTCAAGGTCATTTAGACCACTTGGTCAAAAATCTTCATAGTGCCTACATAACACTCTTGTTATGTCATTCTAAGAATAGCTTCATGAAGAAGAGAGGCAAAAGGTTAAAAACTACTTTCAATAAAATGAAACAAATATATGTACAATACATGTAGCAATAAATGAAATACAAAACCTGAAAAAAAATTGCAAGTTATCTACATGTAGGAATACTTTAGATATATGTATTTTTATCTGCAACCTTTGTCTTTGTTCTTAAAAGTTGTGTGCATGTTGTCTTGCACTCAAATTTTATGATCCTTGTTTAAAAGTATAATTTTAAAAGAATGATCTTCTAATTAAATTACTCTTGAAATTTTAATTACGAGAAATGTTACCAAACAAAAACATTTTTAATTTAGTGAAAAAATATTTTGTGACTATGGCTCTTCATCTTTGGTATTGATGGACTCCTTAAAGTGGTAAATATACCTTTCTTATTAAGTTTGATTGTGTCCTTTGCAGGATATTGTGAATACAAGGGTGTCCAGTATAAACAGGGCCAGAAATGGGATGATGGCTGTTCATACAACTGTGAGTGTATGGATGAAAACTCGGGACAGTACAGATGTATGGAAAAGTAAGCCTGCTTTTTTTCATCCATGTACGGTGTAGTGTCTTTACTGTTGTATCTCACACACATGGTTGATAATGCATTCAATACGAATGTTAAATATGTTATTCAATATTGCACACCCAGACTTTAACTATTGCTGTGTTTTTAGTGGCATTCACATGTCTTAGATCAAACATTTATAAATCCTAATTTGTTCTGAATTCCATTTGCACTGATAGCTAAACTATTTGGAAAGTATTAAAGTGGGTGGGGGGTATAAATAATAAAATACAAAACCGCATTCTTGTTTGTTTTTGTTTTAGATGGGAAAAACTCATTTGGTACATCTTGATCTGATGGCCTTGATGTATTTTCGTCATACAAAACTCGTTCTTTTTGCTGACATAGAGTTTGTTGTTTCTTGCTGTTTTGGGGTTTAATGCCATTTCACAGTGCAAGATAGGCTATATATGGCAGCCAGTATAACTTTTGGAGGAAGAACCCAGAAAAAACCTAGGAAGAACCACAGACCCATGGGAAGCTACTGGGAACTTTCTCACATACCCACATTGGTCAAGCCTGAGACTCGAACCCATGTGAACAGAGCTGTGATGGCAGTGATCGGTAGAGCCGAGTGATTTAGACCACCCAGGGCCATGCTGACACATAGCAAAACACAAAAATTTTGTGCATGCACAAAGTACAGCCAAATGCAGACAGCATAGAATAAGATATTTCATCATGTAATAGAGATGTCAGGTTTGGGTCTTTGCTTTTTATTTAAACAGAGAAGTAGAAAGAACTATATGGCCTTGAACTTCTGTCACATCGTATGATGGTAAATCTGGATCTACACTGTTCACAATAGGGTGAAACTTATACAAAGACAAACACACTCTATAATTTTAACGTTAAATAATGATAAAATGTGTAATGATTTGAATATTCCTATTCCTTATAAATTTTATAACAGAATTAATAAAGGTAAAATTTTATTTTTTCTAAAGTGTTGTGACATAAATTTCATGTAAATTTTTAAGAGAAAATTTTAGAAACTTTCTATAATTTCTAATGATTGTCTGCTTGGTAGATGTTTTCTAATGCATGTAATTAAATAATTTTTGTTATTTTTCAAACAGTGTGAAGTCTTGGCAAATTTAGTAAAATATTTGCCAGCTGAATTTTACTTTAACTTGCAAACATTATCTCAGTCGAAAAATGGAGAGAGAGAGAGAGAGAGAGAGAGAGAGAGAGAGAGAGAGAGAGAGAGAGAGAGAGAGAGAGAGATAATTAGAGAAAGGATGTAGATAATTTAGAGATAAAGATGTATTTGTAGATCAATATGTCATTGATGATAATAAAGTCAGTTTGTTCTTGGTTTAAATTAGCTGCTCATAAAATATCTATTATGAATCCAAATTGAAATGGCATTTTTTCTAGTATTCTTGAACTTTTGGAGTTCATAGTGTTTGTTCATGCATCTTATTGAAGCAAACTCAAGATTGGTTTGTGCTGAGACAAATATTTTATTATTTTAAAGAAGAAAAAGCCTTTATAATGAATATGAAATGAAACATTTGTTATAAAAGTGATTACTATGAATAAACTACTTTTTTGAGAACAATACAAAAGGGGAAATTTGCAGTCAAGTATTTATTGGATCATACATGTTGATGCACCTCAAGATTTTTACATTTTCGAGACCCCCTTTCATCCCATCCCTCACCCCAACTAAATCATCTGCTGGCCATGGTATATCTAGTGCTAAGGTAGTGTAACAGGATGATGGTAACATTAGGCCAGCTGTCAATTCTGTCAGGGACAAGTAGTGTAGAAGCTTCATTTTTTAATGCATTACATTATTCAAACCACTATATTTTTATTATTGAACAGAGATACCTGTCTAAAAGTAAAGTTAACTTTGATAAATTACTGTTCATTACAGTTATTATGGTCCAGATTTTACAATAACTGGCAGTATTGAAAGTGAATATTTCTCAGTTAAAGTATATTGTCATGGATATTGAATAATAATAATAATAATAATAATTAATTAATAATTAATAATAATAATTAATTATAATAATTGATGGCAGATATTAAACATTTTGATAGTAAATACATTTTTTTATTTTAGCACTGAAACCAATTAAAAAGCAGGGGAAGATTCAGGACTTTTTCTAACGAGGTTCAATCATAAGAAATGTTCAACTTTTAACTTTTGGCCCCTCCTGCTCCAATACATTTTGCCCTTTAGAAAGAATTTTATTTCTTAATGCAGAATAATAATTTTGCTACAGGAGGAATTATATTTGAACAGACATTAGCTGAAATTTTACTGGAGTTTTAGCATTTGATAATTAAATTGACAAGTTCGGTGAAAGATGCATGTTTCTTCTTTTCTTTTGAACTTTTAGATGCCCACGATATGCACAGATCCCATCCTATTGCACAATGGTTCAAGATCCCAATGAAAAGTGCTGTAAGACACCATACTGCCCAGGACTGACCCCCACCCTGTCCCCAACCAGGGCTCCCAATTACTCACCAGGGCTGAGCCCCACACCAGGACCTGTAGGGGTATCAACTCCACAGCCACCACATGGATTTACTGTGGCTCCACCACCCACCCAATCGCCACCTTCACCACAGCCAAAAGGTAAATTGTTTTATACAGGTAAACAGACAGATGAATCAATAGATGAATTGCAAGTATGCAGGTATATATACACCATATATACTCACAAGACGAGTCAAACTGCAAACTGCACAGACCTAGATCTGCCATTGCATAATGCGCCAGCATGTCTGGGTCTTCCAGTTCATTATGAGTAATCAGGAGAACAAACAAAATAGACCCTAATTTTCAGGTGCACTATGCTACAGCAGATCAGGATCTTTGTTGTTTGCAGTTTGATTCATCTTATAAGCAAGTATGTGTGACATATGCATAATCCAGTCCCCATATGATGAAAGAGAATTATAAATAGATATGTCTTTTGTAAAATGGCAAGTATGAGATGTTTGTCAGATACTTAAGTTTATTTCTCCATCGAGTGCATTACCTGATCACATTGCATGTTGATAACTTTCTCTTCTACATCTGAATCTAGACCTCCTGCAAAGGAAAAAAAAAAAATCTTTTGGCCGTTACATAGACAATGGGATGAAACTTACAGCTTTATCCCCTTTCTAGGCACCACCATTATACCTGGGTGCAACCAGTTTTCATTTTCATGCTATAAAGACATTTCTCAGATAATCCATTTTATTCCATACTTAAATTATATACATATATATATGCAATAAACTGACAACGAACAGTGCAAAACTAGTGTTTAACTAGCCTGAGTGCTTTTGACTCCTAATGAGTCATTTTCAAAGGCAAATACAAAACATAGACAAGACAAACAAATAAAATGCAGAAACCGTTGTGTTTGCAAACTTTACATGACTGTTTCTACAGGAATTAAACCTTTAAATTTATTATGTTTCAACTAGTTTATTTCAACTTGTTACAGATGCTGGAGAATATTTTTTATTGGCCTAGAAATCAATGAGCCATCGTTTTTATTGACCTAGAAATCGATGGCTCATCGTTTTCTAGGTCAATAAAAAAATTTTTTTCCCAGTATCCGCAACAAGTTGAAATAAATGAATGGTCTTATCTTGAATTCATGGAGATTCTTTTCTGACAGCAGACTGTCAGTCGCTTCAAGACATTGGCTTTGACAGGGATTGAGTTACTTGAAATAAGTATTTATGTGTTTTGTTCTGCAAAATGAAAGTATTTTTCTGCTTTTTATACAGAAGTGTGTGTATACAACGGCAGAATGTACACCCAAGGTCAGAGGTTCTTTGATGGTTGCGACAAGGTCTGTGTGTGCGACAATGGTATGACTGGTGCATACACTTGCACAGACAGGTAATGAAAGGAGATTTTTTTAAGAATGAATAAAGAAAAGAAACCTAGAAAAGTGATAATATACAGTGTAACCTGTCTGTAAAGGCATTATTGCATCTAGGTTTGACTTTGTGTGGGTCAGTTGGCTCATTATCCAAAAGTGGGCCTTCTTTTGGTATGCTTAGTGAAGACAGGCAAACGTACCAGTATTAAATACTACACGCAATATTAGTTCCTGAGGAAAACATCAAAGTAAATACATCAATTTAGATAAATTCTATTGAATATCTCAGTACAGTACTATTCCTTTTCACTTTCACTTTCACTGAAAATATGCCAGAAATTTCTTTAAATACTTTGTCAAAGTAGTGTATGATAAATTTAAAATGGTTGCTCACTCACTAATTTCATGTTAGTCTTCCTTGAAGATGATGTGACCACACTTTACACTTACACTGAAGTTGATCAGAAATGTTTCACTTGATCATGAGGTGTAGCACGCAAGCAAGGTCACAAGGTCACAAGTTCAAAATATGACGAAGAGTTCTGAAGGATAACAACCAATTGAAGCAAGCTAGTTTCTTTTGACTTCTGAAATGATTATTTTTAGCATGAGATCTAACAGTGGCATATGATATGATCTAGCATGCAGGGCTGCTGTTGAAAATTTCCAGAGTATTGCCGTGCTGGATAGTTGAGACTATTGAACTGTTCTTTTCAAATTAGGCCTTTTGGCTGGTCTTCTTTTGGTCACATCAGCTGGCAGAGGACGAGATAACTGTGTTACTAAGAGTTTCATATGTGTCTCCCAACAACTTCTTAGCTTTGTTTAACCATATAATTTTTACATCTTGACCCCATATTCACAACACTTGCCATCCAGAGTACATTCAAGCTTGAATTTTGATAGCATATAATAATTAAACTGACTGAAATAGATATTTTATACCTGTATCTTTAATTTAATGTACATTATGCAGAATTGTAACATTTTTCTTCTGTTTTTTTTCATCATGTTTTCTTACAATTTTTTTAATATACATTTTTAGAACTTTGCTTTTAATTGGTTCCATGGTTGTGCTAATGTGCCATTAAACACTAATATATGCATGCATACATACATACATACATATATACATACATACATACATACATACGTACATACATACATACAGACTGACTGCAGCATTAAAGTTTAATAGGATAGGAATATCTTCATGTGTAAAAATTTGTTGCATTTCTACTTTTCCAGATGTCCAACATACAACCTGTCCCCCAACTGTGTGATGGTACCAGATCCAAATGACCCAATCTGTTGTAAAGCACCCAAGTGTGACCAAACCAACACCACTGTTATTACTGGTGTTACAGGCTCTGTCATAGGTTATGGAACCACACATGTTCCAACCATGCAACCTACTGCTGTACCACCATTTGGACCAGGTTTCAGCACTCTCAAACCAGGTCAAGTCCCAATCTTATCACCGGCTCCAGGACCTGGGGTCAGCTATCCAAGTCCAGGAACAGGCTCAACACTTGTACCACAACCTGGCACCCAGAGTCCAACACCAGCACCAAGACGTAAGTGCCACAAGTCCTATATTGGTACCAGACATCTGAGTAGAATAAACTTGTGAAGTCTTGACAGTTGCTTAGTATTCCAGACAGTTAGGTGAAACAGTCATTTGCAACACTTCTGAAACTAAAAACCACTTTGGAAGTCCACTCATAATAGTGCAACCATGCCATCTTATGACAGACAGTAATGGTGAACAATTTTCACTGGATATTGGGTGTGCTGTTTTCTTGCCTATAAGATATCCACCACAAAATCTCCAGTATGCCTTATTTGGTTGGATGGATTTCATCCCTCAAAGATACGGCAGTTTGTTTCTAATAATAAGGCACTTTCTATATTAACTCTTCAGGCCTTTTGACCGTGGCAGCCAGTTAAGATATGTAATGGGACAAAATTCAGATTCTAATCTTGAGAGGAAATGAGTAGTCAAAGTGGTTACCCCTTGATAGTTTTTGACAGCTTATGTGTAAGTACTTAAAACAATACATAATCATTTTAATAGAAAAAGCTCATCAAACTTAATTGCTGAAATATTTTCACAAAATATTTTATAAATTGTTTAATCCATTCACAGTTAAGAAATAAAGAATAGAAAAGACTTTAAACATTTATTGTTATTATTTACAGGGATATTGTTATTTGTTTTTGTTAATAAAGAGTAACTTGATTCCAGATATCTCACAAATTCTGTCCATCCCTTTGATCCTGTTTAATGTAGTACTATCCAGACTGTCTCTATTATTAATCCTTTGATTTTGCATTTATCATAAGTACTAAGGCCCATACCAGAATTTTGCATTTATCATGTGCACTAAGGCCAATAGCTGAATTCAAGTTCACTGGAGCTATAAAAGTAATTCAGGTTGGATGTTAGATCACTTTATACTGCAGTATGCCCCAACCAGACTGACATGCTGGTACTCTTTCTTTATAACACAGTCCACTGCAGCCATAAAAGTGACCATGTTGGAAGTTAGACCACTTTATACTGTGATTAGTTCTATAGTGTAAGACATTGACTGTGATATAATGTGATGGGGTGGGAGAGATTGATGTCTTACTGCTTCAACAAGCGGAGATGTGTAGTATATTCTCGGGTCAGATGACCCCAGAACTAGACGACAAGTCTTCAAGAAATATGTTACATAATTGGCAGCCCGAATTGTCACTGTTGCCCAGATTGAAGTCTAATTGTTTTAGTCATACTATACTTAATGTAATGCCTTTATCCTTACTTTTGTATATCCAAGCACAATCAAGAGGCTGAGTTTTTCAAACTCTTTTGTGCACCATTTCAGTTGGTTGAAGAGCATAGGTAGCTGAGGGATGCCAGAGTCGGTTAACTTAAGTTAATTTTCTCTAATGAAACAAATATGGCTAATCACATTTGGCCAGATGTTCTCAGACATATTCTTTTCATTTAAGAAAATATACCATAAGTTATCTTGCTTTTGCAGTTCTTTGGCTGCCATCTCTCATTTTATAACAATGATAAGTGGAACTATACTTGTGACCTGTTGGAAGTTAGGCCACTATACTGCAGTATGCCCCAATCAGACTGACATACTAGTGCTCTTTTTTATAGAAGTTTACTGGAGCCATAAAGGTGATCAGTGTTAGACCACTTTATACTGCAGTATGCCTCAGCCCAACTGTGTAAGACAGGTGCTCCCATTTTACAACATTGTTTACTGAAACCATAATTGTGACCTGTTAGAAGTTAGGTCACTTTATACTACAGTATGCCATCAATAGGCTAGGACATACTGGTGCACAAATCACTAAAATAAGAATTTTTCATGATTTGAAACCATATTATAATTGGTTCCCATGGACAAAATATAAATTAAGTAGCAGTAATATAATAGAATTTTATCATGTAATGGGATCCAAGGCCATACTAGCATTCTAAAAGGTGCTACATTAGAAAGAGGGAATCGACAGTAAGAGGCCATGATGATAATCTGTCCTCTATACATCTTGATCCCACCACCTACATAAAGCTTTCAATATTCTCTCTCATTATCAGAGGTGTGTGTTTACAAGGGCCGGCAGTACACACAGGGACAGAGGTGGCAGGATGGCTGTCTATATAACTGTGAATGTATTGATGGCATGACTGGACAGTACAGGTGTACAGACAGGTAAACAAGAATAATGAACTCTAAATTATTGTATTTTGAGCAGTTTTACTAGTCTTTCAAATTCAGTATATTTGTTACTTTCATTAATTTCCGAGTTGAGAATTTACTATATATGTTTACTACACTGTTTAATGGTCTTGATCTATTTCCACAAATTGAATATTTTAGCTGAATTAAAAGAAACTTGTATGCTTATGCAAATTATATTCTATATATATTAATCATGTTTAAGGTTGTTGGTACTTTTGAGTAAGCTAGAGGTGTTTTTGCCTTTGTATTCTTTTAATTAGATATTCTTGAATGATTTTAAACTTTTCTTCTAGTTTTAATTAAGCTGATTCCAAGAAAATTGTTTACATATGAAATTTCTGAACTTGCTACAGTTATGCTGTTGTCTGCCAGTCCATGTTTTGTGTTTTCTTTTTGTTAAAATGTGGATGCAGGTGAACCATATAGATGTGAACATTAGGAAACATCCAAAACAGTAATTTTCATAATGTTTAATTGATATTACCTAAAATCTTGAAGGTTCAATAAATTTATTGTAGTGGCCACCTCTCTTAAAGCACAAAAATTTATTTTGCTATTTTGTGAGTATCCTCACTATCCAATATTGCATCTTAGACACTTGTATATACTTACTCACTTTTTCATTCAAACTCTTACTTAAACCAAAAATATTTTGTAACAATTCTTTGTTCTTTTATGGTATCTTGTATAACAAAAAAAGTTATATCATGTTGACTTTTTTAAAAGATTTTCCCTTCATCATTTCTGCCTGTGAAATGCTAAAAATATTATGCTCATTTAATAATACAGAATCCAAGTAACTTAAATTGTTTTAAGTAATGTTAATTGTTTACTGTAATTTAATGTGTTTTTGTAATATGTTTGTAGTTTTGCACAAAATTCAATGTTCATTGGTACTTGAATTCATGGATTGGGGAAGGAGCAAAATATAGTGACTTACCAGTATATACAATAGCATGTTCAATTTTACAATTGCTTTCCTTGCATCTAAATTATGCTTAAAGCAATTCTTGTAACATAAATTAGACTGTGGTTAAACTAATCCAGTGGTCATGTTGGTTGGGAGGGATCAGGAATGAGACAAAATAGTTGCCCTCAGCTGTGAAACTTCATTTCAACATGCCAGGAAAGCAAATTTGAATTTGTCTTGCCATAAATTGGCACCATCCCCTATCCCCAATTTCACACAGTAATATTTGCCAAAAGTAATGAATTTAAAGTGGATTGTACTTGTAAAACTGAGATATATAGATCTACATTTGTAAGCACATGTTTTATAACAACTTTGGTGGTAATTAAGTAGCTTCTGATGCCCTGGAATATGCACTGACTTTTAATTTTATCAAAACAAATGTGAAATTCAAGGAATTCTTATCTCTAAAATTTTCCCATTGCCTCAGTTGGACTGTGTAATTAAATAATAATATACACAGTTTCCCAAGAAGTCTGTTATATGAAATTTTGGAGTCCAGCAGGATGATGGAAAGAACTACTTTCAGTCTGATAATTTCATGGTACTGAGTGACTCAAAAACCAATTTTAAGTGGGGGGGGATAAATGCAAATGTATAATTTATTGTCCATTTATTAAGTTATGTATGAATATATGAATGTCTAATTTGAGCTCTTTAAAGAGTTTACTAACACAACCCTTTGACCATGACCAAAAAAATATTCTGGTTTCAATCACACTGGGTGTATTTTTCAGATGTCCAAGGTATCCAAATCTACCAAGTAGCTGTAGACTGGTCTCTGACACACTTAATCCATGCTGCCAGAAAGTCACTTGTGATAACGGTGTGCCCACACTAGCACCACCAAGTGGTGTCACACTAATCCCAGGCTTCACACCATCCCATGGTGTATCCAACCCAACACCACGACCAGGCATGTCACCAACCCCAGGACCAATACCAATTAACCCAACTCCATTTGCCACTCCATCTCTTGGTGAGTGATCACAATCAGTTGTTTGATTTCATGGATATACTAAAAGAATCATTTCTTAAAATCATATTGTTTTTGTATTAGTTTACTCTAGACTGATTTCAAAAGATTTTAGAAAAATCAACAAATTAATATGTCAGAGGTCTACAGCCTCCAATGGACAGCATTAGATACATTTTTCATAAATTTTTTGTTTAATTTTTATTTATAATATTGTTAAGAATTGTGTACTTAGATTGTCTAAGGATAAGTATAGAGGAAAAACATATTTAGTTTGGAAGATTATATTCCTGTGTATTTTTGGAACAAAACAATTTTCATCAGTTGTGATATTTTTCTTAGAAACCTGTAAAATTGACATATTGGTCACATGCCCGTGATAATTTAGGTAATTTATGAAAATGTTCTCAAGTGCAATCAGCTTGTATTACTCACAGGCTTAGAAATGTACTGTGCCACAAATTTCATAAACCTTCTCAGAGACTTGCTTGTTAGCTTGTGACCTGATATTACCAACTAAATGAAGTTTGATTGAGTGGTAGTTTGATTTTATATTGCAAGCAAAACCTGCATTATTCCATGCTTGTTATATAATGCCTGTGTAAACTCTTGCTTCTTTCCCCTTCCCATTGACATATGGTAGAAATTCATTATGTTTTTGTGTGACCTATGAAGCTTTGGTAAGATATAGTGATATAAGTAAATAAGGGGAAATAATAAATATAGGGATTGCCTTTTATGGCTGCAAGAACTTCATTACTTTCATTAACATTTATTATTTTGTTTTTAAGTTTTTAAAAGTCAATTGGGGAACTGTTGTATCATGCATAATTTACAGGCAAGACATGTTCTGGGGAACCATTGTACTGAACTTAGAAATTTTCTATTTTGTTTTTAAGAAAAAGATACAAAAAATATTTTTATCATTTAGAGATTAAAATATTTTTTTGTTGTTAGATTTCTGCGTGTACCAGGGAGTGCCATTCCGCCAGGGACAGACATTTACTCAGGGATGTGACAAGATCTGCAAGTGTGAGGATGCAGTGAATGGAAAAATCACATGCACAGAAAGGTCAGTTAAATCTGAAATATATTATGAAAAGAATCTTTTGGATTAGTTTTTTCGTATGATGGAGTTCATAATTATGGCAAGTATATTTGTAAGTTAGAGTGGAATCTGCATTATCCAGCCACATAAGGCACCAGGCCTAGATTTTACCAAATCACTAGGTTCACTTTAGACTAAACTTGACTCCACATCAGATTTGAATGATATTTTTTTTAAATGTGTCTATTACATGAGTACTTTGTAGAACAGTCTTGGGTATTTTTCTTTGCTGTGTTTTCAATGCAAAATAATGGTGATATCATATACAGCAGAAAACATGAAACTACACGCATCAGCCCTCCATAAATGTGAGAGACATGTTCTGTTTGTGTGCTACAGTGTATAGATATTTTATTCCAGCAGAAGAGGTTCAGAATCTCTTTTCCATTTATATTGGTCAATATTGATATGTTTCTAATTAGTTATTCTAAACATTTCTTCAACATTGCTAACATTTTCTTTTTCATTCTAAGGATATTTCCGTGGGTCTCCACAAGAATTATAGACAGAGTAGTGTCTCGCTTCAGGACCACATGAATGTTAATGAACATCCAACTACGTGGATGACATACTTTAAAAACACTAGTTGTATTTTAAATCAAGACAAGAAATCCCTTGTTAAACTCCTCCACAGCCTTGGATTCTTTGTTAAACCAGAAAAATCTGATATCCTACCAGCTCATCATTTCACCCATTTTGGCATGGAGTTCAAAATGTATCTGAACAGCATCTATCTCCATCAGAAACATGCATTAAAATGATTTAAATGATGGCTTCAGTTCTTCCCATGGGTTGTTGGTTCTTTCCCAGGTTCTTCCTCCACCAGTTTTACTGGCTGCCATGCATAGCCCATCATGTGCTTAAAAATGGCATTAAGCCCAAAAAAATAACACCAACACCAACCTTTACACAATTGGCATGATTAGGACACACACACACATTCTTGTAAAACCTACAAAACGGGGACATGATGTGAAAAAAATACCAACAAAATGGGGACATGCTCAGACATGCTTATTTCAAGGTTTGTATAATTAAATAAGGCCTTGGCTTTCCATTTAAGCCAACATTACAAAACGGGGATGTTCCCATTTTGATGTGTGTCCCCAGTTTGTTGGTGTGTATTCTGATGTCCCCATTTTGTGCCTTTTACAAATGCACACACACACACACACACACACACACACACACACACACTTACTTGTGGGTGTGTTTTCTCATTTTTCTCAAGCACAAGTCTTTCTAAAATAATGTGTTCAACTTGGTTCATACCCAGAATGAGTCATTTATGATAAATTTTAGCCCATTATAGCTAAGAATTCATATATTCAGTGCAGATTAGTCAAATATATAATTCTTCACTTGATAGACTGCTTTCTTCTGTACTCAGTACAGCTCTATTTCACTGTCATTAAATTCTCCACAGGAATTTTTAGTTTATTTTCAACATGTCAACAACTCAACAAATTTGCATTATTTTCAAACACATTATTTTGCATGGGGTACTTACATGTATATCTTACATGTTTGCACAAGAAGATATCAAGTATACTATGACTATAGGAGCAAAACAAAACTGATCAAATTCCATGATAAAATCCATGGTTTCCAGCAGGGAACAGAAATACTTAAACCCAGATATTACTTTCTTTCTTTATTCAGAATTTATTATTTCAGACAAGTTGATGCAAGTTACTCTTAAAACATTAATTTAAACTTCATAAATCTCCATTGATGTAGTATATGAAAGTGTAAAACATGTAATTAATTGCCATAATATTTTTGAACTTAATTATGATTGTATACTCATAGTTTATTATTTTTTTCCAATTTTGTTTTAGAAATTTACATTGTTTTTGTGATCCAAGGATATCTTCTGAACTACAATGAAGAACAATTATTTTTATTTTTAATGTAGAGTGCATTTACAACCCAACTTAGTTCTTTCACACTATGTCATGATTAGCTGTTACTACTACTGGACAAATTATCATGAGTGTTGCATGCACTGTATGTTAAATATCATTCAAAGGGGCAAAAATTGCATTTTCTCATGACAGCATATGCCTATGACTTCATCAGAATATGGATATGAACTTATATTAGTATTGTAAGATTTTATGATAGAGAAAGGTCTATCCATGAAAATGTATTTTGTTTTTACCAGATTATTGGGCTGTTTAAAAGGTAAAATGAACCTAGTCCTTTCTCAGAATGTTTGCTCAAGCTGAGATTTTATATTATTTTTTTATGATAGAGTTATCTATATTGATGTTTTAATTAGAGGTAGAAATTGTATAAAGGATGCAAAGTAGCAAGTTTTAAATTTGTACATCTTGAAATTTCTTTTTTTTTTTTAAAAGTTGAAAATTTCCTTAAATTTGATTAAATTCTCAAACGTTCCTCAGGGATGAAACAAAACTGTTTAGGTGATTATCAGATGTTATGATAACTTTCTAACTTTATATGTGCTAATGTTCAATGAAAACTTTAACTTTTGCTAACAAAGCATTAAGGAAGATGTTCAACAAATTTGATTAGAGAAAGATAATTTGAGAGGTGTTGTGAAACTGGGATTAGAAAATTTGGCCATATTTACAAGTTAGTTTGAATGCTAAATGTCACAGTCATCAGCAGTAGGCTATTATAGAATTAATGGGCACAGTTGGCAGGGATTCTGAATATTCAGGGTTAGTTTAGTCAGGTCTCATTGTATATTGCTTTATTAGTGTCTTTGTAACATACCTTTAATACAATTTTAAGGAGATAATTGATATCTCCTTGTGTAGCCATTATATTAGGAAGTAAATCAGATCTCAGTATGCAGTGTTTTGCATATTTTATGGAGACCATTGGACTAAAAATGTATTAGGGAAATTTATTATGCATTCCAATTATGCATAAGAATTCAGTTTTAATATTTAATCCAATACTGTCAGTATAATGTCTAAGTACTTTGATGGCACACTTGATGAATATAAACTATATGCTATCTGTTGAAGTTCCAGATATTCTATGTCTGTTTGAAATGATAGTACACTCTGGGAATGCTTAGATACAGCCGTATAATCAAATTCAACTTGTTCTCATCAATAAATTGTTTGACACATTCAAATAAATCCATATAATCAGATTGAACTTGTCTTTGTCACTAAACTGTTTGACACATTCAAATACACCATATAATCAGACTGAACTTGCCCTAGTCACTAAACTGTTTGACATTCAAATACAACCAAATAATCAAGTTGAACTTGTTTTGGTCAGTAAACTGTTTGACACATTCAAATACAACCAAATAATCAAGTTGAACTTGTTTTGGTCACTAAACTGTTTGACACATTCAGATACAACCATATAATCAGACTGAACTTGTCTTGGTCAGTAAACTGTTTGACATTCAAATACACCATATAATCAAGTTGAACTTGTTTTGGTCAGTAAACTGTTTGACACATTCAGATACAACCATATAATCAGACTGAACTTGTCTTGGTCAGTAAACTGTTTGACACATTCAAATACAACCATATAATCAGACTGAACTTGTCTTGGTCAGTAAACTGTTTGACACATTCAGATACAACCATATAATCAGACTGAACTTGTCTTGGTCACTAAACTGTTTGACATTCAAATACACCATATAATCAAGTTGAACTTGTTTTGGTCACTAAACTGTTTGACACATTCAGATACAACCATATAATCAAGTTGAACTTGTCTTGGTCAGTAAACTGTTTGACACATTCAGATACAACCATATAATCAAGTTGAACTTGTCTTGGTCAGTAAACTGTTTGACACATTCAAATACACCATATAATCAAGTTGAACTTGTTTTGGTCAGTAAACTGTTTGACACATTCAAATACACCATATAATCAAGTTGAACTTGTTTTGGTCAGTAAACTGTTTGACACATTCAGATACAACCATATAATCAGACTGAACTTGTCTTGGTCAGTAAACTGTTTGACACATTCAAATACAACCATATAATCAGAATGAACTTGTCTTGGTCACTAAACTGTTTGACATTCAAATACACCATATAATCAAGTTGAACTTGTCTTGGTCACTAAACTGTTTGACACATTCAGATACAACCATATAATCAGACTGAACTTGTCTTGGTCACTAAACTGTTTGACATTCAAATACACCATATAATCAAGTTGAACTTGTCTTGGTCAGTAAACTGTTTGACACATTCAGATACAACCATATAATCAGACTGAACTTGTCTTGGTCACTAAACTGTTTGACACATTCAAATACAACCATATAATCAGACTGAACTTGTCTTGGTCACGAAACTGTTTGACACATTCAGATACAACCATATAATCAGACTGAACTTGTCTTGGTCACTAAACTGTTTGACACATTCAAATACAACCATATAATCAGAATGAACTTGTCTTGGTCAGTAAACTGTTTGACACATTCAAATAAATCCATATAATCAAACTGAACTTGTCTTAGTCAGAAAACTGTTTGACACATTAAAATACAACCATATAATCAGATTGAATTTGTCTTGGTCAGTAAACTGTTTGACACATTCAAATACAACCAAATAATCAAACTGAAATTGTTTTGGTCAGTAGAATGTAGAAATTCTACAATCTGAGCCTGCATTCTTCTACTTTTGCATGCAAGCTTGTCTGACTTCTGAGCCAGAAAGATATGTGATTTGTTCTTAATATTTTCCTGCAGTCTTTGCATTGAATAGAAGTTTTTAATACAAAGCATATAGATTGATGGATCAGTGGATAGATAGATTATAGTTATGTCATTGACAACCATGTGACTTTAATACTGACAGGTGCCCAACCTACCAAGCTTTGCAGCCAGGATGTACCTTAACAACTGACCAAAATGACCCATGCTGCCAGGTCCCAACATGCATCAATATCAATATCAACAATCCAGACCAAGTTGTAACAGGAGTTGTTGGAACAGTGACTGGAACCAATCTACCTGACCCCAGTAATCCATACTCAGCAGGAACAAACAGTATGATTGAATGTTTACTTTTTTATGTTTTCTCATCTTAAATGAATACACATTGTGTGTGTAGATTTTAAAAAATTATTTAAAGCAAAGACACACCATATATGAACTGTTATTTTGCATATGAACATGATAATGGACCAATCATGATATCTGGGGGATTGGGGGTGGGGAATTCTTTTTTTATTGATTTTTAAGACAGGGTAGTTCATTTTAACAAAATGCTTAAATGTGAAAATAAATATTTCAAAGAATACAAATTTCCACAAGAAAATTCTTAATTAAGAGTCAATGTATTTGTTATCATTAAAATGTAAAGACATCCAGTATAATGGAGTACTTGCATTAATGCATAGAGAAAGACATTCAGTAAAGCAGAGTGCTTGTTTTTACTACATAGAGAAAGTTATTTTACACAATAGAGTACTTGTTTTACTGAATAGAGAAAAAACATTACGTACAATGGAGTACTTGTTTTACTGCATAGAGAAAGACATTTAGTACAATGGAGTACATGTTTTACTGTATAGAGAAAAACATTCAGTACAATGGAGTACTTATTTTACTGCATAGAGAAAGACAGTCAGTGCAATGGAGTACTTGTTTTACTGCATAGAGAAAGACAGTATGTACAATGGAGTACATGTTTTAAGACATAGAGAAAGACATTATGTACAATGGAGTACATGTTTTACTGCATAGAGAAATACATTCAGTACAATGGAGTACATGTTTTGCTGCATAGAGAAAGACATTCAGTACAATGGAGTACATGTTTTACTGCATAGAGAAAGACATTCAGTACAATGAAGTACTTGTTTTACTGCATAGAGAAAGACATTCATTGCAATGGAGTACTTGTTTTACTGCATAGAGAAAGACATTCAGTGCAATGGAGTACATGTTTTACTGCATAGATAAAGACATTCAGTATAATGGAGTACATGTTTTACTGCACAGAGAAAGAATATGCAAATGCTGTTGTGTGACATAAAATATCTTTAATGTCAGATCATGTTAGTCATTTGTTTTTGTTTTTGTTGTTGTTGTTTTTATTTTTGTAATCACATCATTATATATATTTTTTAAGGATTGTCAAATGTTGTAAAGCGCTTAGAGCTTCTAAAGATTAGGTGCTATAAAAAGTCCTCATTATTATTATTATTATTTATATTGCTCATGGGATGGCAAGCTATAACTATTCCTTGTTTTTTAAATTTTTTTTATCTGCCAAGCTTGCCAATAATAAAAAAATTTCATGCTTAGTATTATATCCTTTATTTATGTTTTAAAACGTTATGGTTTTGCAAAGTTAAATGTGCAGATACCTTGAAGTAAAAAATATATATTTAATTTACATAAACTAAAATGTATGTTTGTCTAGCATTTCTCTCCCCCTCCTTTCCCAACACAAATACACACATGCACACATTCTTCTAATTTTCTATCATTCTTGCTATACCACGGTTTTGTACATGCATTGAATTTTTATAATTCTAACTATGCCATATTTTGGTACGGAATTCAGTCAGTACATATGGACTCCAAATACCAATTTGTAAGAAGGAACAGCTGTATATTAAACAGCTGTATTTGGGTAGCATTATTGAAACTATCTGAAATTGCTTTCACTTTAGTTGAGTTATTAGAACAGCAATCATGCTCTTCACAGCTCATTCAGAATTCAGAATTCATCCCTGCAGTAACTATTCAAGCCTTAGTTCATTATCTCTGCAGATTAGTACACTAGAGCCTTGATTGGTTTGTACTATTACAGTAGAACCTGTCTCGTAAGACCACCTCTTTTGCCAAAAATTATGGTCTTTCAAGACAGGTGGTCTCTCATAACAGGTCACAATGCTATATAATGAACAAATTTGTGCATTGAGAATGTGGTCTCTCAAGACAGGTGGTCATACATAGCTGTGGTCTTTCAAGACAGGTTTTACTGTATTCACTCTGCATGCATTGAAATTCCATCAAGAACAAGCACAAAGGAACCAGACTAAATGCAGCAACTGAGCTGCATTGCATTGTTACATCACTGATATATTATGATGTCTGCTAACATGCTATCTTATATTATCATCAGCCTTGTGTTCCTTCATTGAAAGTTAGTATTCCTGTCAGTTTTTCTCGATCATGTTATACAGAATCAGTATAAGAACAAGGGTCAGAGTAAATTTGGTCTGAATTAAGTATCATAAAGTTATCCAAAGGTACAGTTTTTCTTAGGTGTCATTTAACCAACAAATTTACAACAGTGTGACAGTGGTGCGATTCTAGCAAGGGGAGGTAACCCACTATCGGGAGTATTTAACTGCAATTTCTGCCACACATGAATTTTGTTATTAAGAATGATTGTGAATTAAGTTATTTTTTTGTGTATCAACTGTTGTGGGTTTTTAAAAATATAAAATTATATTTTCTGTACCTTGTTTTGTGGACATGTCAGATTTTCTAAATAGAATCACAAAATATTGTCTATACATCGAACTGCAAACACATAGACCCTGATCTGCCAGTACAAAATGTGCTGGCAGATCAGGGTTTATGTTGTTTGTTCTACTGATTACTCCAAACAAACTGCATAGACCAGGATCTGCTGTGCATTAGGTGATAACAGATCTGGGTATGTCCAGTTTGCATTTAGAATTGTCTTATAAGTGAGCATATATGGTAGACAAAAAAATAAAAGTGAATGCAGTGTATAGTACTACTTGCATTATGCTTTTGGTTTCATAAATTACATTATGTTGTTGAAATATTAATGAGATGCCTGTCTGAAAAAAAAGAGAATTAAATTTATTCTCGTTTTACCTACAGATGCATGTGTGTACAATGGAAAGATGTACAGCCAAGGTCAAACTTGGGAGGATGGCTGCAAGTATACATGTGTATGTGAAGATAGTTCCACTGGCCTCTACAGATGTACTGAGAAGTAAGAAAATGCCTAGTTACTTAAGATTTTTAAATTTTATTCGGTTATCCATACCTATGTCATTGACAAGACTTAATTCTAGTTTCTTTTTTTTGTCCCTTCTGCTTATTTATATACCTTTTTATTGTGGAAATTTGATGAGAGGCTGACAAAGAATCTTCAAAAATTGAATTAAAAATGTTGTATATTGAGTGTGGATTGTGGGTTCCTACAATTTTTAGTCGTTTCCTTTAAATATTGACTCTTTGCACCCCGAACATATTTTTTAATCATGATGTGCATTACCTACTTTTGAGGAAACATAACTAATAATGACCAGAATCACCAAAGGCAAGCTAAACTTTCAGATGATGATTTATTTCAATAAAAATCACAAACGTAGCAATTAAAATATTAAAGGTTTGTCCATATGGCTGCCAAGTTTCAGGTTTCAGTGTAAGTCACTGATAACTGCTAATGTCATGCATTTTCAAGCTTGAGTTAATGATAAAGGGACTCAGTTTCTAAAGAAATTAACTTGCAGTTCAACAGAAATTAAGAGAATTATTATATCATAGAAAACTCTCGTTTAGACTGGGTGAAGACTGAAGTTGAATATGAAGGTCTGAAACTGAAAATTCTTTAGCACAGCTTTTTTCAGATACACCAAATATTTAAACATGCAAAACCTTCTATTGCTCTGTAACATCACCTGTCCACAGAAAAGATGATGGTTCAGTGCTGAAGATGGACTTAATGTGGCAAAACTTCCAAAGCAAATGAGATTATACTGTGGGTTTTTTTTTTACTACTTCGATTGTCTAGAGTATTTTAATGTAGTTTTTCTTGGTCCAATTTGAAATTTTGTGTGTCACCTTTCCCTTCCCCCTGCCCCCAGATTTAGAGGTCAGGAGAAGAGTGGATCCTTCCCTTTGAATCCATGGTGCAACAATGAATAACTGTAAAAGGTTTCTCTGAAAAGAAGTAATTTTCACTTAAGTAATAAATCTTATATTTAAGATATGACTCTAATAATTCTCATACACTTAAACAAATTATATGTTGGTTTCCACTGTGTTTGATTTTCCATAAGATTAAATTTATTTTTCTATAATTCTGGCAAAATTTGTCCTTCTTTCTTCCTGTCCCTATTTATTTCTTACAGACTTTCTTTTTCTGTTCCATTGTTTCCTTATTTTTGCTTTAGCTTTTAATGCATCTGATCTATTTTATAATACACAGGTGCCCAAGATATGCACAGATTCCATCCACATGTACAATGATGGAGGATCCTAACAACAAATGCTGTGAGAAGCCATTCTGTGTACCATCAGTACCTCAACCTGTGCCTACTCCGTTCCCGAACCCCAATACCTTTGCCTCACCAAGTCCTGGAGGACCTCAGCCTGGAACACTGTCACCAACCCACAGCCCTAATGTGTCACCATCACCGGGGGTATCAACTCCTAAACCAGCAACATTGTCTCCAGATCAGCAACCAACAGCTGCACCAAACCCAAGTACACCATCACCAATACCTACACCTAAACCAAGAGGTAGGTACAGATTAAAAAATCCACTCATTCATTTATTCTGATGAGTGATGGTTAAGTAAGGACAGGTAACTTTTTTTTATGCCCCACCACAACAGTGGTAGGAACATAAAGTGATACCTTGACCATCCTCACCTTGATTGAGCTATATAAGTCAATTACGGTACTGTGATGGGTCATCAATGTTCATTGAACATGTTTCTAGTTTTAGAAAAATAAGAATTTACAGTTACATTTTGTTCAGCAAGACAAGTGGCAATTTATAATTCCAATTTTTATGAATTGAATACGTTTTCTACATTTTGATTGGATGTAAACGGTCAGTTTATACTGATCTGGAATTTTTTACACATCGATAAATTCTGTGGACTACTTTTGGTTCTCTGTTTCAAGATCATTTGATGTGAAGTTTTATCTATATCAATGCCTTACACCCTAATAATAACAACAACAAGCTCCCACCCACCCCTCCTGTGATTTCTGATCAAAAATGACAAGCCACAGATTAAAATCGACTATTAGAAGTTAAAACAATGTAACTGCACAGACCTTCCTGCACTCCAACACTCACCCATTTTGCCAAAGAAGGCATATGGCAGGCATTAGAAGCCAATCTTCGGAAATTATTGCATTTCACCTTGACAACATGTTACAAAAGTGGTTATTAAAGGTCAGGGTCATATTCAACCAAGGAATTGCACTAAAAATGGACACAAATTTGCTTTTGAAAGACCAAAATGCATAGCAAATAACAACGAAATTGCTATAACAACACGTGCCGTCCGCAAGCATAATTTTCGAAAAAAGGAATATTCCTGGTTTAACTGCAACAACCATTTTTTATATATTAAAATAATGATCATAACAATATATCACTGGCATGACCTGCTATGACATTCTACCCTGTATCACTGTATAAAGAATCGATGAATCTTGGCTAGCGAAGATAGGGCGATGTATTCTATCGCAGTTAAGAGGCTAATGAAAGAAAACTTCGATGTTCATGAAAGTGAATATTTTGTTGATTAAATCTGCTGATCTGATGTTAGAAAGGAAGTAAATTGGAATTATAAGGATTAAATGATCACGGTTGGGTATTTATCGATGTGTAAATTTTACCTAATCACTCACAAAGTTTACATAAAGTCCAAACATAAAGTCCTTCGGACTTTATTTACTTTGTGAGTGATTAGGTAAAATTTACACATCGATAAATACCCAACCATGATCATTTAATCCTATAATAAATTTTTCGAGACTTGGGTAAATAATTACTGTAAATGTTTCATATTGCTGTTGCAGTCAATTGTAGAAAAGATTCATTAAATAAATGATGTAAAGGAAAGTTCTTAAGTCATTACCCATTTCATTGAATCTCATATACATCTAACTTAGTATGCATGTAATATTTTACCATTCTAAAACTCAGACTGGAATGATCTTGGATTTTTATAGAGTGACAGGGGTGTGACCCTTAATCATTTATTAGGGGATAAATAATTTCAAGGGGATAAAGACTTTGAGGAATGAATAGGTGAAATTGGGAATTTTTTGCCTAGTGTTGAAACATTTCTGTTTAGTAGTTAATGTCAAACTAGCATTTTGATTGGTGCATTAATAGCCTTAATTGATTTTTGTTACATCTATGGCATTACAATTGTCTTTTATTTTTTTATATTAGTATAATTTCAGAATTATGTCACATTTCCGTGCTTTAAACATATTTCCAGTTCATAATTGCCAACAAATTATCACTTTGGCAAATCCTTATTCCTGCCAAGTAAGCATGACCTTTTGGGTGGAATTCGATATACCACTCCGATATTTATGATTTAATCTAGATGTAAGTTTACTTGTAAATCAATTATATGGAGAGAGTCCCAATAATGTTGAGATTATTGTCTAGGTTGGCACTGTAATTTTCAAAAATAGTTGCTAAATTTTGTCTTGAAAAAATACTGACAAGTTCAAGTATCTAGTATGCAAGGAAAGGGCTGCACTAAGGAAGTTTCCTTTTTGGATCTGGTTCCAAATCAATGCTGGAAAAATTCATTGCCTAGGTGCTAGGCAAGCATTTTTTCTGCTGAAATATTTGACAGTATTGGTAACCATCATTAATCTTAGGATGACTATCAGATGCTTACTCTTTTTTCTTGAGATTGCGATAAGATATTTTGACCTGGGCAGTTTTTATGATACACAAGCCTGTGTTCTTTACACTAGTTCAAGTTTTTGAGAATTGCATATACCAAAATGTCACTCTGTTATCATAGTGATAGTGATAAAAAAAAACTGATGGACATTTTTGACATTATATCTTGTATTCTGGTAAGACATTTTCATCAAATAAACAATCAATGATCAAATGATTTATTTGGAAGAAAACCCAGTTCAATCTTCTAAACCATCGTGGTGTCAATGTGAGGTCTTGTGTTGGTTGAGATCATTTCATTGGGAATGTTTAAAATTTGTAAGCACAAGATATACAATATCTTTATTTTTATTTTTCATTACCTTCACTTTCAAAGCACTGGGATAAGAATCTTTGAGTGATCTGGTTGATACTGATTTTAATACTACATTGTTTGAAAAGAGATTGGTTACTATAATCTGACATGGGATTGGTTACTATGTAGTCTGACATGGGATTGGTTACTGTATAGTCTGACATGGGATTGGTTATTACATAGTCTGACATGGGACTGATTACAACATAGTCTGACATGGGATTGGTTACTACATAGTCTGACATGGGATTGGTTACTACATAGTCTGACATGGGATCGGTTACTATGTAGTTTGACATGGGATTGGTTACTATGTAGTTTAACATGGAACTGGTTACTACATGGTCTGACATGGATTGGATACTACATAGACTGACATGGAATTGGTTACTACATAGTCTGACATGGGATTGGTTACTATGTAGTTTGACATGGGATTAGTTACGACATAGTCTGACATGGGATTGGTTACTATGTAATTTAACATGGAATTGGTTACTACATGGTCTGACATGAATTGGATACTACATAGACTGACAAGGAATTGGTTACTACATAGTCTGACATGGGATTGGTTACTATGTAGTTTGACATGGGATTAGTTACTACATAGTCTGACATGGGATTGGTTACTATGTAGTTTAACATGGAATTGGTTACTACATGGTCTGACATGGAATTGGTTACTACATGGTATGACTTGGATTGGATACTACATAGTCTGACATGGATTGGATACTACATAGACTGACATGGAATTGGTTACTACATAGTCTGACATGAGATTAGTTACTACATAGTCTGACATGGGATTGGTTACTTTCTAGTTTAACATGGAATTGGTTACTACATAGTCTGACATGGATTGGATACTACATAGACTGACAAGGAATTGGTTACTACATAGTTTGACATGGGATTAGTTACTACATTGTTTGACATGGGATTAGTTACTACATAGTCTGGCATAGGACTGGTTCATTAATTACACAGCATTTAGTTGTGATGTTACAAACATAAAGTTCTTTGTTAATAACTGACTCAGAATCTCAGACTCATATCAGTCTCAAGTACCACAGGGTGGACTAATATTTTCTGACATGAAAATCAATATAAAGATAATCAATGAATGAATACTTGACCATCTTGTCAACCTTAAATTGGTAACCGTATTCTCACAAGCCACTTGATAGACTGATGCGCAACACACATCAGAATAGCTTCACATATCTCCTATTTTTTTTATAGAAACATTATGATGAGCAGATTTCAACTTTATCTTTAGGTTATCATTTTCTTTGTGATTGCATTTTAGCTTAGTTTCCATCTCTAAGGTAGCCATTTCCTGTCATGTGTAACCCCTCTCCCAACATTGTAAAGATTATTACCATGGCTGAGAGGACAGTTCATTGATCACAGGTGACAAATATTAGATTGCAATGACATAAGAGGGATATAACTTAAATTTATGGGAAGCACATACCATATTTTCTCATGTTTAATGTATGCCAATAGCAGACAGCATAGATTTAGATTTGCATCACATGTGCTATGCAGTAAAACTGATAAAGAAAATAAAATATCAATAATAATTTTATTTGCTTTTTATCTATGTAAAAAGTGCAAGCAGTATCTGTCATTTTATGGGACAGTATCCCACTTTGTTGAAAAAAATGAAACTTTATCATTTATTCTCTTGCCTATAATTTGACAGCAGGTACTGATCATAACTTGACCGTATCTTCTATTGAATATTGTAAATTTTTTGAGAGATACAAAACACAATGCATCTTAATTAGGGCCTGCATCAAGAAATGGGAGCTTAGTAACTTTTTCCTTCCATCTGTTAGTCCACATGTCGATCCATTCACACTTCCTTTGACCACCAAAGCTCTGCAACCTTTGCACAAAATTGGATGACATTCAGTAGGTGAATTGTCTATTACATGTATATGTATATTTTAAAGGTTTTGTCTTTCAGGTTCAGTTTTGAAGGTATTATTGTCATTCTTCCCTCAGTTTTAAACCTCCACTATAGTAGATCCTTGTAACCAGCATAGCTTATCTGCCTTTTATGGGCTTTGTCTTTGACAACACCTTTTTGGACAGAGTTATAGTCCTTGAAAATAACTTCATATTTTCACATGAGATGTTGCTTGTAACCTCAGTAGTGCAAGAACCATTCTAAATATTCTGATAGAATGTTTGCATAAATATGGTCTCATAAACTTACATGAGCCTATTATTGGTTTTGTCTCATCTACTAGAGTTAAGACCATGACAAGTATCGGGCCATGGGTGGCTGAGTGGTAGGCACTCACAGGTCACTGATATCTCATCTCTGTGTGCATGGGTATGAGTCTTGGGCTTGGTCATCATGGTATATGATAAAGCTAGACAGTAACTTCCTGTCAGTTGGTGGTTCTTCAAAAGCAGGTTCTTCTTCCATCAGATACACTGGCTATAATGTACTGTCAGACCACAAAGAAAACTGTGACAAAAGCTTAATATCTTCACATGGCATGTTGCTTGTAACTGACCTTGTACTAAATAACATATTCTGATGCAGTTTGGTGTGAACATTCTTTCATATATTTACATGCATCATTTATGGGTGTAGTCTCGTCTACTCCCATTTCAAGAGAGTTATGCCCCTTTATTCATTGTTTTTAAAAAAAATATTGTTATGTCCCTTGGCAAGCAATTTCTTGTCTTTACATTGAAATTTGGAATGTTGCTTGCAATCAGCACAGCTCAAGAACCATTCAATGTATTTTGATGGAATTTGGTAAGATGCATCTTTTATGGGTTTTATATCATCTGCACCATTTTGGACGGAGTTATAGCCCTTGTAAACAAACTTCATCTCTTTAAATGGAATATTGCTTGTAATTAGCATAATTGAAGAACCATTCAACATATTTTGATGCAATTTGAAGTGAACATTGTTTCATAGACTTACAGGTGGTTTTTTTAACGAGATTTATCTCATCTGCTCCATTTTAGACAGAATTATGGGCCTTCTTGATCATCTTCATGTCTTTATATGGGATGTTGCTCATTTAGAAAAGTCACAACCCCTGAATGCCCGTCTTTTCCCAATCTTGGTTTCCAACATGAATTCATCAGTTTAAGACCGTAAGGAGCAAATTGTAGTGAGGAGGCCATTGTGTGATGAACAATCTCATATTTATCCCCTTTAACCAGTTAGCCACAAAATCCACACAAATTGTTACCACATAAAGAAAAGTGAATTTACAGTAGATATTTTCTTTCTTTCAACAACTGAAGCATTGTATTGGTCAGAAATGTTATGACTTTTCCTTATGGTTTCAATTACAATGTGTGAATGACAGTCAGAGAATGGTTTGAGTTTGTTCTGCATCCCTTGTTTATGCTGATGTAGGCAGTAAACATTTCACACATCTTCATCATTTATTCTAATACTTGTTAAATTTTTTATTTTTTTTTAATGCAGAGGTCTGCACCTACATGGGTGATGTCTACCAGCAGGGCCAACTGTGGTATGATGGATGTAATGCCATTTGTAGATGTGAGAATGCAAGCTCCAACTTCTACCGATGTCAACAAAGGTATTTTCTTTTTTGTAAATTTATTCCTTATATCCCTCTGACTGAAGGTGCAGGGAAATGGCATTTGTGTTGTCCATCTATCCTTCCATCCATAGACAAGATAGATTATGGAATATAAACTTAAGTTTGCTGTTGTCATATTTTCAAACTTAATATGTGCCTTTCCTATTGATAGAGACAGAAACCTATCAGTTTGGGAACTGTTAAGTCTAAGGTCAAGGTTGCTTGAGCTGAATAGGTTAGTTTTCTTTCTGCATGATGAGTCAGGTTTCCTTTGCCTAATTTTCATTAAAAAATACCCAGGTAGAATATACTTCCAGTTTATTCTGTAGCTGATAGGTGAAAGGTCAAGGTTGTTGGAAATGATATTATTCTTTTTAGGTTTTCTTTCAAAAAGTAACTAATGATTCTTGGGCCCAGAGGTCAAAGGTCGAGATCACTGGTATTATCATTGTCATTTTGGGTTCCATATGATAAGTCCACATTCAGATTTCCCAAACCCAATTCTTATCAACTTCATAGTTGCATTATACTTAAAGAAGGGCTGTTCCATACTGAGTCTGCAATAAATAGATCATAGGTCAAGGTGATTGGATGGGAACTTGCATACTTGGTTTCTGCATAGTAACTCAAATTATATGGATCCAGTTTTTATCAGATTTCATAGGTATACTACACTCAGACAGTAGTAGCTCCTGATAGGTCTAAAGTCAATGTCACTGGCTATGAAATTGCAATTGTACACACACACACGCATGCACGCACGCACACACACACACACACACACACACACACACACACACACACACACACACACACACACACACACACACACACACACACACACACACACATATTCCTCTAGCTGAATAGCATCTAGAACTTTCCATTTCATGGAAGGTCATAAATTCAAAGCAGAAGGAGATGAGTTAAGATTTTGGTTTGGTTTGTGCATAAAGATATTTAGTCAAATCTTTACAGGTCAAGGTCATTTGAGGCATACCTGTCAACTCTCATGCCATGAGAAAACAACTCCCGATTTTTGGGGTAATTCCACACCTACCTCCCGATTTCATAATATCTCCCAATTTTTGAAGAGAAATCCCAATTATTACAGTATGTCTGTCAATTTTCATTTCTCCCAAAAAAATCCTACATAAATAGATATATCTAATGCAATCCACAGAATCCATGTTCTATTTCATCACCCATAGATATTGTTGAGATGAAATAATTATTATCACACTACAAAGAATTTTTCTTCAGTAAATAGAATGTTAAAAAGTTTAAGCGTTATTCAAGTCAGTTTATGAGTTTGTTTTACAACAATACAATAATCAGAAAATAAACCACAACAAAAGAGAAACCACAAGAATGAGATTGTCAGCAATTAGTTTCAGTCCCAAGAATGATCACTGTGAATGCTGTAGCATCTCCATTCCAACCAAAGAAACTTACATGGGTGAACACCTGGCATTACTGTACTATATATACAAACATCAATTACCATCATTAAATTAAAAGGAATGAAGAAACATACCATGCAGCTTATATGCCCTCAAAAAACTAATTCAAAATAAACATGTTTTTTATTAAACATTGTTGAGTTGAGAATATTTAAATAAGGTGGGATTAAAAATGTGGAAAAAATATTTGCCACATGTACAGTAGTTTGAGACTGTATATTTACAGAAAAATAGGGCATCATTTATTTGCTAATCAGTTGTCAGTGCTTACATAAAACACACTGTAGAACATGGTTTCTTTGAATTATGCCAAAGGGCCAGTCTTTTTCAGAAGATAATTGCATTGATAAGGATTAACTGCTAACTGGTCACAGTGGCTTTCTTGCTTGTGTGCTTAAGACCAACCATTAGCTATTGTGCAGTTTGGCCAAAGCTGACCAGAATTTGAAAAGAGGGCATGTCCTGGGTGAAAATAAGGTGTGTCACATGGAGAAACAGTGCATCCGTTGAGAATTTCATGTGTATCGGACCCAGAAGATTGATAAATATTTTGTGAAAACGAGGCTTTAAAAATGCTGCAAAAAACTTCCGATTTTAGGTCTCAATCTCCCTATTTTTTGTTTTAATCTTCCTACTTGGCTTTTGAGAAGTTGACAGGTATGTTTGAGGTAGTAGTTTGGTTTACATCTGTCATAGCTACATATGGTTGAAAGGATCAGTGATACTTCTGATTGTTATTTTTTTTAAGATTCATGAAATGTTCAGTCTAACAGAAGATTTACTATTTCTTTCCACCTGCCATAATTAGAATGAACTGTAGTATGTCTGTATGATTGTAACTCTTTGTCTGTATGACTGCTTTTGTGTCTCAGTTTTCCCAACAGTGATGGCAACTGCATCTTTGTCATTGTCAAAAATGTTAAGATGCTGTGTTAGAATTTGTGAAAGTCATATGTCTTCTTCAGTTGCTCTGTTCGGCTAAAACTTTAGTAAATAGATGATATCTACAGTTTTGGAGTAGATATACTGAGAAAAATTTCATGAGTGAAGTGGAAACATTGTATTGTGACATCACTGATGTGGGGAGAGAGTGAGGAAGGGTGGAAGAGAGGGAGAGAGAGAGAGAGCTAAATAAGGAAATACAGGTCGGAAGAACATTTCTTTTATTTTTATTGCTCAAATGAATTAGTTAGCAGTATGTATTGCAGATAAAGTAGTAGAACTCTTAATGTATCCAGTATAACGTCAGTGGTTTGCCATTTATGTTTTCTGTGTACAATCATTCCCAAATCAAAGTAAAATAGGACTTTTAAAAAAAAACAAGAACATGGAATCATCTGCATAGAAGGCGGCTCTATTTACCACTAGACTACATAAGTATCTTTAAATAGTTCAAAAATTTCTTGGTCATAATGTTATTAATATCTATTGATGGGCAGTGAAAAATTACTTATTGTGTTTCACTCCAGAGAATTATCAAGATTATTTCACTCAGGAAATCTTGCAATCCAAGGCCTAGCTAATATAAAGTATGATTATGTATCTAAAATTTGTACCAGATATATTAGGATTTCTTTCATGCTTTTATAAGCAAAAATCATCAGACATTACTTTCTGCAGAACCTTTGTATTAACCTTCACATTAGCCTACCATTTTCAGATCCCTTTATCTCTTTGTTGATCCATTTCTTCTTTGGTTTCAGAACTAATCTATCATCCTTTATGTCCATAAATTAATATCTATATTGTTATTGTCGTGATCATCAGTGCAGAAGCTCAACATGGTGATCACTTTGTCACCTTTGTGAATATCTGTATGTCTGTCCATATGTCCTTATCTCTATCCACACCCTGTGAAACCTATGTCCTGCAACCTGATTTTATCCACATATTTATATCATATGGTGTGGTTTTAAATATTACTTAATATCCAGCCTGGCTTTAAATATTACTTAATATCCAGCCTGGCTTTAAATATTACTTAATATCCAGCCTGGCTTTAAATATTACTTAATATCCAGCCTGGTTTTAAATAGTACTTAATACCCAGCCTGGCTTTAAATATTACTTATATCCAGCCTGGCTTTAAATATTACTTAATATCCAGCCTGGCTTTAAATATTACTTAATATCCAGCCTGGCTTTAAATATTACTTAATATCCAGCCTGGCTTTAAATATTACTTAATATCCAGCCTGGTTTTAAATAGTACTTAATATCCAGCCTGGCTTTAAATATTACTTAATATCCAGCCTGGCTTTAAATATTACTTAATATCCAGCCTGGCTTTAAATATTACTTAATATCCAGCCTGGTTTTAAATATTACTTAATATCCAGCCTGGCTTTAAATATTACTTGATATCCAGCCTGGAGAAAGTTGTGTGTTCAAGATTAAGGTCTATGTTAAAGATTTTTTATATGAAGCTCAATGTTATTTTCACTTTCTAGTGAAATAATGGCAATCTTGACCAAAGTGGGGTCTCATGTTGTTTAAAAAGTTAACGGCTTCCTAAATGTAAACTCATTCCAGCATCTGTCAGCACTGAGTTACCTTCATGATATTTTAACCTGATGTAAGAACAGATGGAGCGACAAAGATCCCTCTCTATCTTTTTTTTCTATTTCCACTGTCACATGCAGAAGCAAAAGATCTATATCTTAAGAACTAAACTACTTAAAGAATACTTTCAATTGCAAATTTTTTAGCACAAAATGTTTTTAGGAAGGAAACCAAAATTTTTTGAAAATATTATTGAGAAAAGGTGTATGATATAATGTTGATTAGATTAGAATTTTTTAAAATGTACCTTTTTTTGCTAGATTTTTCTAATGTCATCAAAGTATTGATTTACACTTGATTCTTTATATTTACATTCAAATCTTCCAGATGTGGTGATTATCCCAACCTACCAACTGCATGCTACCTAATCCCTGACCCCAAGGATCCAGCATGCTGTGAGAGACCTGAATGTCCATTGCCCACACCAATGGGTACAGCTGTGCCAACCCCAGGTTTTATTGATGTCACTGGTAGCCCACTTGCTGTGGTGACAGGAATTGGCAAGGTTCCTACAATGGCACCTACACCCAACCCATACCCAACACCACAGCCAGGAGTGTCTACTTTGTATCCACCAACTCTGGGCCCAGGAATGACACCAACTCCCCACCCACCATCTGGGCTCATTCCATCACCAATACCTAAGACAGGTGAGAGGGCAAAAATATTGTGCATTAAAAATAAAAACATAAACCAAGGCTTTTAAAATGATCATCAGTAATTCTTGTTTGTTTATTATTTAGGTGGGATTACTTTTGAGGCAGGCTTATTATAAATGGAGGAATATTTTAGTAGTTTCATTTTCATAATTTTCTCAACCTTGGCTAGTCACAAATAATAAATTCATGGAAATGTAATATGGTAATTCACATATGTAAAATCAACGAACTAAACTTTCAGTTTTTCAGGATATGAATTTTGTGAACATTTACCAGTATGAATTTTTCTGAAGATATGGTATTATTGATATGTACATCATTTCATTTGCAGTGTTCAGAACCCATGCTTTCGGCTAGAAGGACCTAAGCAAATGTAAACTAAGGGTTGTCATGGGAACTGTTGGTCCCACATTAAAAGTAACAAAATAGGAGAAAAGAAAGATCTCAGTTGTAAACAATGACTGTTCAATTTTGGCCTTCCCTTAAGTAAAATACAAGGAAACACAAAAGAAGATTTTGCATAAATTGATGATGTTTCAACTTAAACTTCTGACATAATCTCCAAATTTAAGAAGTTTGGAAAATCCAGCACCAGAGTTGAACACAGAAAAAGTATTTTTTTATTAAAAAATTATAATTTATGTGGTTGGACTTTTAAGCATACATGTTGTGTGTTAGTTAAAATATAATGTTTAATCCCAGGATTAGTAACTGACAAAAGGACCAACATTTTGCCAAATGCATGGGTCATGTAACACATACATTGGTGCCAGGCCTACTGGCCAACAGTAATTTCAAACACTGTTCAATGGTGCAGATAGTTTATGGTATGTTGAAAAGTACTGATGCACACAACCTTTTAATACATCAATGATAAGAATAGGTATAATCTCTCCAACATAATTTTACTACAAGATAGTGAAATGTAACATGTGTAAGTGACCTGTCCACATGTTACTCAATTTCCTTCTATTTATTACAATTTATGGTTTGTATCAGCACAGTTTATGTGGTGTTCATGACCAAAGAGTGAAACTAATTTATTTCTTTCAGATATTAAAAAATAACAGTTGAATATTTCATTGCTGCAGGTTGCATGTACAAGGGCTTTGTCTACAACCAAGGCCAAAAATGGGACGATGGATGTGATTATGAATGTGAATGCATTGATGAACACACTGGACAGTATCGCTGTATGGAAAAGTATGTATTTAACTCATTAACCCTGGTGCCGCGTTTACGCGGCAGGAGGTGGTAGCCTACTTCTGAGCTCTGTAGCGTCAAGGTCATGTACGACATAATAAAGTGGGTGGTATTATAGAAAGGTAGACAGATGTAGCTTTACGATGATACCAAATAATTTGAATGTTCTAGTTGCACTACAAAATACAGAGGGAAAAACGTAACTTTTTGGACCCAATTATTTTCCAGCCGAAATTCGCCCGAGGTCAGAATCCGATTTTGTGTCCGGATTTTAGACTTTTTGGCCTCAGATCTAAGACAGACCAGTCTGAGCTGCACATAGATAGGTGAACCTTTGCAAAAAGTAGGATAAGATGGGCATTTAGAATAAAGAGTGGTCTCGACACAAAAATGATGGGTCCGTTAAGCAAAAAAAAATAAAAAAATAAAAAAAAAAGAAGTCCAGCTTTTACCCTTCTGCTCATGCTCAGGCAAAATAGCCAATGAAAAATGATGTTTCTAACACAACTAGGCATTAGGTTAACCTAAAATGTCTTGGAGGTCGATGTATTAAGATGTATTTAGAAATAGCCCCCAAAATGGGTTTCCTACTCGCATTTCAGGCGAAAACGACAAAAACCTCCAGGGGTTAATGAGTTAATTATCCAGTGAAATGCTTTTACACAAGATTAATCAACACTAACATGACATGAGCAGTTGAGATGAATATCACAATTAAATAGCAGTGAACTGTGCTTGTTGAGATCTTAGTTACAGTCTCTACCTTTGGGATCCAGTTCACAATAGAACACAGGATTCATGTGGGATGAGTATTGGCAGGTAGATAATGCCCTTCTCCCACCCACTCCCAGCCTTGTTTATTTACTCTTGTTCTGTCTACATTGGTATTATTTTACTATAGGCATCATTGTTAATATCGTCCCCCCACCCACCCCTTGCCTGGTTGATTTGCTCTTGTTTTGCCTACGTTGGTATTCCTGTACTATAGACATTATTATCAAATGTCCTTCCACACCCCACCCCAAGCCCTGTTGATACACTCTTGTTCTACTTACATTGGTATTACTTTAAGGCATCATTGCTAGCTTGTGGAGATTTTGCATTAAAATTGAAAGTAATATTATAGTGGTCCCCTTCTTGAATTGTCCAAATGACCAACAGCCACCTGCTTTTTATGGCCAGAATCCAATGGTACTAACAACCAACAAGTTTGTGTTCAAAAAGTACCCATCAGGGACAGCCACCCCCTCTAGAGCTACCAGCAGCCAACACTTTAGTGTAGAATCTTTCAAATTTACCCCCTTGTAAGTGGCCATGTAATGTCTGTTTACAGACAAAAATCTCAGGAATTTATCCCTTGTCAGTGGCCATGTAATGTCTGTTTACAGACAAGAATCTCAGGAATATTTGTTGATTTATCCCTTGTAAGTGGCCATGTAATGTCTGTTTACAGACAAGAATATCAGGAATATTTGTTGATTTATCCCTTGTAAGTGGCCATGTAATGTCTGTTTACAGACAAGAATATCAGGAATATTTGTTGATTTATCCCTTGTCAGTGGCCATGTAATGTCTGTTTACAGACAAGAATCTCAGGAATATTTGTTGATTTACCCCTTGTCAGTGGCCATGTAATGTCTGTTTACAGACAAGAATCTCAGGAATATTTGTTGATTTATCCCTTGTCAGTGGCCATGTAATGTCTGTTTACAGACAAAAATCTCACAAATATTTGTTGATTTCTCAACTCAACACATTTGTTCTAATATGCTGCTAAAGTAAGAGGTAAATAATTCAATTATCCTTAGTACTGTTAGATGCTTGGTTTTGTCACTTTGATAATTACTGCCTATTATTGCAATCAGAAATCTAGAGCTGACAAAAGCTAACAACTGTGATGCACAGTATTGTTCAGATCATGTCAGCATGACATCCAATTGGCAGATAGTAAAATGGTATGTTTACCTTAGTGGCTTCCTGCTCAGAGATTACAAGACTGGTGAAAAGAGACAATAACTTGATCATGTGACAAGCTCACTTCCTTTGTAAACATATGGCATCTTGTGTGATTGCCAGTGAAAGTTAAATTATTACAAAAAGTACAAAATGTAATTATTAAACATTCTCAGTTTAGATGGAACAGTGAAAACAATTTGACTAAACAAAAAGAGGGACAGTCCTTTTATCATTACTGAGACATTTAATATATGCAAGATTTAAGTAAACATTGTCAGTATGCATTGAACTGCAGTGAGTGGAAAAATGGAATCAACAGAAGTGCAGGGATAGTTGCAGCCAGATGTTTGTGGCCAGGTTTTACTGACAAGGTGGTTTTGCACCACAATTGATAATTATTCATAATTTTTAAAAGATAACACTGATATTTGTTTTAGCACATTAAGTCTGTAATCTGATAATCTTCCTGTGATTTATAAATGTAAATAATAAATTTATAAAATTTAGTTATGCCTTTCATTGTATATATGTTGTTATTACTGATTTATCACATAGTCGGTACACTTCGCCTACAGTGTGTGCAGTTTCATCTTTTTGATATTATACATGTGATCATATCACTTTATGTGATTCTGATTGGTCCAAATAAGCCCATGAAATTATTGTGCAGTATTCTCTTTACTGATTGGCTGGGATCGTGGGAAAACGTTTTTAACCCCACCTTCTGGAATGTTTTGTTTTGAATGAACATTTTTTGGTGGCCAATTTTTTTAACTCGCGGAAGGAAATTGAGGAAAAATTATCTCGGCTGTCTGAATATGGATATGTTACCCCCACAGCGGTTATTATGTCATGTTTAACAATATCATCATAAGCAAAATGGCGTAAAACTACAAGACAAGAACAACAATAAGAAGTAAAACTAAGGGTATTGCTTATTTGATAGCGGGTGGCAGGGGGGGTATATCTGTAACATAGATATAGAATCCACCGTATATACAAGCGTGGTTTAAATGTTAACTTAAAGAAGTAAATAAACTCACCTCTGTTCACAGAAGAATCTGGACATAAATGGGTCTCCTAACTGACAGAACTTTATCTAACCACAAACCACAGCATCTTTACGCAGTATATATGGGATGCAAATCCGACTCAAATATAAATTTGTATATGTCTTCTGTACAGTCTATTGTTCCAAATCAAATACTGCAAATATCCAGTCACAAATGCATTGCAGTAAATGTGGGAATTTTTGCATCCATTAATCCTATTTCACATGAAAATCGCAACAATGTAACGTTTAGTTCTGAAAGTGACCTTTTAGGGTAAACATGTACTCAGGCCTACTGTACTGTGTACCGTATGAAACAATGTGGCAGCATCACATCGCATTGATCATTCTGTTTTGAAAAATGATTTTGTTGTTATAAAATGTTCTGTTTATTTAGATGGAAGCTTTTTCTTTGATTTATAGTTTATAAAAATGTACAATCTACTTTTACTAGTTCAACTTTGTTTGGGACTATATTTTATGCACAACAAATGAAAGGTGCACCGTCTGTCAGAATGAACGAAATCGAAATTATTCGTTCTTCTTTCTATCTAAATAATTTCCACTGAAATAAATACTACGTGATAAAAAGAATCTCAAATCAGTAATGATTTAATATTAAATTTATGAAACTCGTTGAATAATGTCCGCTTTTGCTCGCCAAAGCTGGACATTATTCAACTCATTTCATAAATTCAATATTAAATCATTACCCATTTGAGATCCTCTATATCTGTGTAATTCCCCCCAGAAAGGCCACTCCTCTTTCTGCTGCAGGAGTGTCTTTATAAGAGGGGTACCATGATACATACATCATGCTGCATTTCACAGTACTGTTGTAACAAAGTGTTAAACAGATTTCTTTCTACATTGAAACAATTCCATTATGGTCATTGATTCCTACTATAATAAGGTTGAAATCCAGTAGTCAGAATATGTGTCTATAATTTAGTATTGCAGTATTTACAGTTTTTGTATTAAACATATTGATTGTGTCCCAAGTAATCTTGTTAAGCCTATATTCTGAATAAAGTTAATAAGGAAACACACTTTACATTATTCCTGTTTTGTTTTATTTCAAAGATGTCCAAGATATAGCAGTATTCCTCAACAATGCATACTGTTACAAGATCCCAAGAATCCTTGCTGTCAGAAGCCATACTGTGACTTTGTCAATCCAACACCATTCCCAACTGGCTACCCAACACCACAGCCTAACCTAATACCTACACCTAGACCAGGTGTAATGACTGCTGCCCCATATGTGATACCCTTCTTGTCTCCCACCCCAGGCCCAGTAGCTGGACCAAGTCCCAGACCAGGATCACCCACCTCAGCACCAAATGCTGGACCATATGCAACTCCACCACCAGGCACACAATTTTGATTTTAGAACCTCCACTTTAAACATGTTTTATTGTTTGCATACATTTTATATTTCAAGATAAATAGAATATGCAATTAAATCAGAAGCTAGTTTTGTAAATAGTTTTAGTTAGTCCAATAAAGAAGAAAACAAACCTACAGCTGGGTGTCTAATGGACTAATAATAATAATAATAACAATTGCTCTTATGCCAAAAGTAAGAATAAGTTGAAAAAGAAGAGCAGAAAAGTTACAGCATAACAATTATAATATAATTACATTATAATATCACTTTATTATTATTATTATTATTATTATTATTTTATAGTGATATTCACAGTAATAAGTAAAAGTGATGACAAAGAATATCTTCCTAGGAATAGTTCAGCATGTCTCAGTGACAAAATACATTACACCCCTTATATGATTGATACAAACACGCTTTACAAAGTTGATACCAATATTATAAGAAAAATTAAGAAAAAAAACCAAACAAATTTCATAAGATAAAACATTCTGTTGGAGTGTTTTAAAATCAGTAAATATCCTTTATTTAGGTTATTGTGTATACAGTGGTGTGTACTACACTCAAGGACAGACCTGGGATGATGGTTGTAAGTTAAAATGCAAATGTGAAGATGTGTCCAGGGGCTTCTATACATGCCTTCAGAGGTACAGTATATTTTTCACTACTTTCTTTTAAGAAATATTTTTAATCTCTCAATGCAATTTTTGTGCTACAAAACTGAAAGAAAATATATCAAAAACTTTTCTAACAGTTTCCTACTTGTATAAAGGTCAAGTACAAATAATCCCAATCAAATATGTGAGTGTACATTTACCTGTATATAAAGGTCACCTACTTACTAAAAGCCAGTTTCTTTTAGTGTGGGTAAGCTTGTCAGACAGGTTTGCCTATAAAGTAAAGCATGTATTACACTCTGTTATCATATGCAACAATACATTTAGCATCAGTGATTTTCCTTGGCAATTTATGATACCAGTATGAACAATAATATGTGTAGTTTCCTTTTTTTACCTGAAAATTCCTGGGTAAGTAATTACAATGAAGTTGAACACAAAACTTACCTGGTTTGCTGTTAAGACAGATAAAATACTATCGAGTTTCACTTTGCTCTAAGTAGATGTGAGAATAATTAATGCAAAATACGAACTTAGTGAGAAAACTAAACTTGCAGCATCATTCACATGGAGGTAAATAATACACTGTAATATTACAAGAAATACAATATATGCCTATTGAGTAATCCACAAAAAATTAATGTTTTGACCTGACAAAATTTATTAGATTTGGAAAAATTTGATGATGCTACAAGTTAAATATTTTGCTTTTAAAATATCAGACTCTTACAAGTTGTAATTCTTTATCGATGCCCAACATACAGCAATCTGCCTAGCACATGTGTATTGAGGACAGACCAAAATGATCCTATTTGAAATATCAGACTCTTACAAGTTGTAATTTTTTATAGATGCCCAACATACAGCAATCTGCCCAGCACATGTGTATTGAGGACAGACCAAAATGATCCTTGTTGTATCGTCCCTGATTGTAACAACATCCCAACCCCAATGCCACCCACCCCAACACCTGCCCCACCAGGAGTATCAACACAGAAGCCACCCACATTGGCACCAGGTGCCACTTATCCTACTCCAGTACCATCCATCATTATCCCCACAGCCATCTCTGGTTCGTTCACTGGCGTTGGAACTGGCAATACCAACAATCTTGTACCATACAATCCAAGCTCAGGCAGTGCTGGATTTAGCTGTGAGTGACATTTTCTGTTTATCGCTCAGTTCTAGTTCAAGGTCTTTGTTTATCTGTTGCATTTACATTCATAAATTCAAAGTACTTTTGATGTTGATAACATTCAGATAGATAAATGAGTCAGGCTAACTATAAATGTCCAGTATCAATGAGAGAATTTATAAATTAAATGATTGAGGGCAATAAATTTTAAGAAAATGTAGTCATCATGCGCTATTTGTTTATTCATGTTGTGATTTTTAAAAAATGTACTTCAACAAATGCTATCCATATACAGTATGACCCCGCTATCGCTCGTTCTGTTATAACACAAATTCAGATATAACACGGTCGTGGTGTGGCTCCCGAAATTTTATATACATGTATTTTTCTCATGCATGAAAAAAAAAATTTCTTTCTTAAAAGTACAAAAAAAACAAAACAGTTTATTATCATTTTAGGGAAGAGATCACGTATGAATAATACAAGACAATCATGGCTTGGCCACTGAAATTTTATATGCATTTTTCTCATACACAAAAAAATAGTGTTTTCTTCTTAAAAGTACGAAAAATAACGTGTAAAATGTCGCAAATTGCGATTTTTTTTTCCTTATTGGTGGCAAAATATACCATCTGTAATGTTCCCTCTAATATTTTTCCTGTGTGCACTGAATTTTGAAACTGCTACGCAGCATATGTATTTGCTACCAAAACTTGTGCGCAGAATTTTGAAACTGCTGCGCGGCATTTTCTAATGACCTGCGTGGCTGCGCAGCCGCGCACCTTAGAGGGAACATTGACCATCTGGCGATTTTTTTTATTGGCTGTTTAAACTTGTATATACAACCATTGGTTTGGAGTGGAGAAATTCAGAGGCCCCATGAAAGGAAGCCATAAAGTTGATATAAAATGCACTGAAATTTATCTATTGTTACATAAACAAATTCTTTGTCCATATTGACAAACCATCTTAACAGTGCATTGTTATATCATAATCTGCTTATGTTGACATCTAGCATGAGTACTGTATGCTTTGAGATATCCGCTTTTTTTCAAATTTACATTTCTGGTAGCGGAGATCAACCGGACGAGGCATTATCTCATAATCTATCTTCGTCGGATTTTCGGCCGCTCGCTAATTAATATATTTACATAGACTGACATTTGTATGTGGATGGTAAGTAAAATTCCTCTTTTTTTCACTCAGAATTAAATCCTTCAGAACATTCACGTTTTCTGTAGTAATCCCTGTCATCAGACCAGAACACCTGCGTCTCTATCGTCGATTGACCCTTTCTTTAAATTTCTGATGCATGCGTGGAAGGCAGCATCACTCCACTACCATAAAAATGTAAAAAAAAACAAAAAAAAAAAAAAGCTCTCACTTGTCTATTCAATAGGCAGGGAGGGTAACTACAATTGACCATATGACGGCCAATTCATTTTTTAAAAAAAAATGTACCCAGATAAAATAGTAGCTGAAATTTCAAAGAAAACATTACCTTTGAAGCACCGATTGTTATGAAAATGTACTAAGCAAATGGGAAAAAAAATCAGTCTCAATCATGCAATACAATTTTTTGATGTTGCCGCCACAATAAGAAATGGGCATTTCTTTGGTTCTCCAAAGCTGTCCTTTAGCGGTGACTTCAATAATGCATGCACCCTTCATCAAAGAAAGCCGACTACAATCTTCAATAAAAACAAAGAACCTTTCTTCAAAGGAAGCCATTGCCGAACTTAAATAAAAGCAATGGAATCTGATGGATTGTTTCATTTTCCAACGTGACTGGAACATTTTTACTGTGCCGTCAAAGTTTCCTTTTCACAGGTAAAAAGTTTATGCTTACGAACTCTACCGATGGCGCTTAAAACGTAAACTTTTACCGACTTCGGCCTTACTTAAAAGTAAATCTGTTTCATCATTCATTACGTGATTGTGCTATTTTTTCCGCTGAATTCAGACCTATATGACCTGTGACAAAATTATTGAATATTTTAAATGTGTGTGTGTGTGCATAATTTCGATGGAATTACTTGTATTGTGGATTCAATGTATGTGACGTGATTTGCGGGTGAGTACACGGTGTTGATACTTTATTCATTGCTATGCATTAGACATGTATATATAAACAATATACACGTATATGTACCAATGCGTGGTTCTCTGAGTAAAGTAAAATATTATAAATGCCTTCTCTGTTTTCACTACAGGTGTATTACTCATTTAATATGCATCGATTTAAGATGAAAACTGTGCCAATGAAGTACGTATTTTTGCGGCAGCATTTATTACCCCCCCCCCCCCCGCACATTTTTTCGGGTACATGCATCATTTTCTTCTGCTAACTGACCTGGGTGCTTATAACATGGTTCGGTCTATAACATGGTCAGGTTCTATGGCTCCCAACTACCGTGTTATAGCGGGGTCACACTGTACTTTACCCAACTATCAGTATTACAAATTAGTTCATTCATGCCAGCCCAACAATGATAATTTTTTAGTAGAGTTGACAAGAAATCGAAGTATCTGGTCCTTGTGGCAAGCTTAAAAAGTTGTCAGTTTATGAAATTCTAGAGTGCAAGTAACTGTTCTGGAGGACCAGCAACCTTTTAAAATTGCTAAACCTTCATGCCAGAGAGGAATGTAGGGAAAGGGGCTACACTGTTGGCTGTTTCTTTCAGCTGCATGTGTATACAAAGGCACAGCATACAACCAGAACCAGAAGTGGGATGATGGTTGCCAATACAAGTGTGAATGTCTGGATGCATCCAGAGGAATGTACAGATGTACAGAAAGGTAGGTATTCATTTGTTAATCAAATAGAGTCACAGTAGATCATTAGACTCATGCCAATTGTAATTTTTTTTATATAAATGCCCAAAGGTCCTGGATTCAATACCCACCCAGGTTGGCTGCCTCAGTGTGTTCTTTGGAAAGGCACTTAGCCTCTATTTTCTTTGCATAATAGCCAATATTGTGTTAAAAAAATGCCTTTAAACCAACCCCAGAAATGATTAATTAATCAATTCATTGATTAGTTAAATTGCAGATACAGTTGACTTGGTTCATAGACTCTCAGGAGATCCATGATTGGTGTAATAGCAGTTAAATTCAGCAAAATTGATTGATTGATTGTTTTTAATGTTGAACAACACATTAATAGATGAAAGACTATCACATATACTCCATTATAAGTTTCATCCAACTGCAGTCTGCACAGATCTGGGTCTATGCAATTTAGTATTAGTAATCAGTAGAACAGACAACATGGACCCTGAGTATCATGAGTATTTACTGCATTTTATAATGTTTGTTTTGGGGTTTTTTCTTCACATAATTGAATAAATTTGTCTGAAATAGCTAATAAATAATAACTATAAGGAAGATGTTACTGTACTCTGTCCTAGTTAAATTTAAAACTAGTAGAAAGTGTAGCTGTTTTACATTTGCATCTTTATGAACCTTAATTGTAATCTCTCGTAAATTCTCTTTATTTGAAAACAAGGGCACGTGTGTCATTGACAACCAAAAAACATGTACAATCTAGTTTACAGGCCCATATTACTGAGATGCTGACAAAAAGATACACTTTTTGCTCCAAGATAATCTGTCAGATGAAGGTTACATTTGTAGAAACAAACCTAAGGTAACTGAATATTTTTCCAGGTGTCCCAAATATTATTACCTGCCACCTCAGTGCTATTATGAAAAGGATCCCAGCGACTCTTGCTGTCAGGTGGCCAAGTGTAACCCCTATGCCACTCCAGTTCCACAGTCACCAATCACTTTAATCCCAGGCTCTGGCACTGGACCATCTGGCACCAATGTGCCATACAACCCAGTCACTGGACCAGGAGTTAGTGGCTCTAATCAACCATACACGGCATACCCTGGCTCTGGCACTGGACCAACTGGTACCAATGCACCATACAACCCAGTCACTGGACCAGGAGTTAGTGGCTCTCATCAACCATACACAGCATACCCTGGCTCTGGCACTGGACCAACTGGTACCAATGCACCATACAACCCAGTCACTGGACCAGGTATTTCAGGCTCTGTACAGCCATTCACTCTTCAACCTAACCCAGGAACTGGCATCTCAGGAACTGGTCAAACAATCACAGTACAGACACCAAGTGAGTATATTAGCAAAACCATCTGCTTTTTTCACTGACTGTCTAATTATGCCACCATTAAAATAAGGAAATTTTCAAAGAAAAAAGTTTTGAATTTCATTCAGTATGTTTTTTGGCAATCATTTGGACTGATGCAGAAAAAAGACTGTTTAATTTCAAATGTTACATTTTGATTGCATCCACTTTTTAATAACAAAAGCCATGTTTTATGGTTTATCATGACAAAAAGTTGGGTTCCTTTTCATGTAATGCAGATATTTGTTAAAATACAGATATTAGCATTTTACCCTATCACTGAGAAGTTTCTTCTGCTATCATTAATTAGAATGTGTTACATGAAGACAGGGTACAAGACCATAGGTTGGTGGGAAAAATACCAGGTCTGCATGATAATGAATAATATCATTAGGAATAATATCATTAGTCAGATGTTTTACATGAAGACCTGGTATGAGATCATATAAGGTCATTGGGAACACTAGGTCAGTGTGACATGAAATTATGCATGATGTCATTAATAAGAGTGTTACATGAAGACTTAGCATGAGATCAGATAAAGTAAGTGGAAACACAAGGTCAGTGTAACATGAAAGTATGAATGATGTCATTAGTCAGATTGTGTTACATGAAGACCTGGTATGAGATCATATAAGGTCAGTGGGAACACCAGGTCAGTGTAACATGAAATTATGATATTATTAGTCACAGTATGTTACATGATGATCTAGTATGAGATTATTGAAGGTATTTGGGAAATATACCAGGTCAGTGTAGCATAACCTCATGGGTGCTATCAGAATGTGTTACATAAAGACCTGCTATGACAAGACTGGTGGGAAATGTACCAGGTCAGTATAACATAAAATTATGAATGGCATCTTTTAAAGTCAGACTGTGTTACATGAAAACCTGGTATGTAACCATACAGTGTCAGTGGGAAATATACCAGGTGTTAATCATTAGCTAGAGTGTGTTAGTTAAAGACTTGCTGTTAAGACCTGGTATGCAACCATACAGTATCAGTGGGAAATACACCAGGTCAGTGTAACATGACATCATGAATGATATCATTAGCTAGAGTGTGTTTAGATAGAGGCTAGGTCTTAAAACCTGGTATGAGACTATATAAGATCAGTGGGAAAAATACCAGATCAGACATGATATCATGAATGATATCATTAGCTCACCTGTATGCAGTAGAGGAGGTCTGTTGTACTACCACTAGCATCTGCACTGACAAAAACATACATATATAACATACACATATACAGCCTCAATGCAGCTCAACAATTATTTTGTCCAAGGGTATAGTCTGTAGTTTGGAGTGGGTTGCATAGAATCCACCCACACCTACTTCCGGAGAAGGGGCTGAGGGAGCCAGCTTTGAACATGTGTGTACAATACTGGTACATTCATGTTCTTGGTTCATGTTTTCATTTAGCTCAGGTTTTTGGCACAATGTATGTACATAATGGTTATACCTGGAATGATGGTGATGCAATACATTCTGATGAGTACTGCACCCTCATCACAAACATAGGTCCCTGTGACCTATATATTACGTTTCATTGGTTAATTTTAAGTTTATTTCTCAAGCTCAGTTTACTCTAGAATCATCAGAGTAGAGGAATGTGTGAAACTATTAGCACCAAAACCCTGACAGCGAAAGATCACTGTGACCATCATTTCACATTGTACTGTCTTGGGTTATATTTTTGCAATGAGCTGATGACCCTATTGATTTTTTTGGAGACCTGCCTGTAGTGGCTAATCAAGGAAATTATTGATGCATGAACTCTGCTTGCATTACTGGCTGTCATTCCCATGTTAACCAAAGCCAGTGACTTTCACCAGTAAAATCTGGTTTTTAGGGATGAACAATAGCAACTACTGAAACTGACTTTAAAAACAATAATTTTCAGAAAAATATAAAGACTGTTAATTACAGGTTTTTATCAACTCACCATCTTACCTCTAATTTGATATCATTGGAAAGAATTTTCTTGTTTATTGCTTTATGTTGTTTATGCTCTGCCTGTCTGTCTGTCTGTCTGTATGTATGTATGTATGTAAATAATGGCTCTATAGTAGAGACTAAAAGTTAAAGTTTTTAAATTATAAGATCAAAAGTAAAACGTAAAGATAAAAAGCATTGTAGGAACTTTAGTTGGAAAATGTTCCAACATTTAATTGTCAAGATGACTTATTGTTTTGCGTGATAATTAATGCTTGCAGCAGTTACTGGAGACTGCTAAGAGCTTCATAGAGGTGAGCTATTTTATCACTGATTGTGCTCTGGTTTTGTCATGAAGTAGTGTTTCTGAGTCTTGTCTCATCATGAAAATGACATCAAACAAATTTGAAATGAAGTAGTTAAGGTAATTTGTGGGATAAATTTGTTGCATGGTTGGTAAGTGATAGAGGATGGAAAAATGCCAAGTCATTAAGAAAACATACACAGGCAAAGTGTATTTCCCTCACTTACTGGTACTGTAGTAACTTTCGTGTTTACATGAGATCATTTATACCAGGTGCCTGTCAAACATTGTTCCTGCTGACTCAGTATCATTCATACCTGGTCAATGTAAAACCATGTTCCTACTGACTCAGTATCATTAATGCCGGGTCAGTGACAAACCATTTTCCTGTTGACTCAGTATCATGGATACAGGGTGAATGAAAAACCATGTTCCTATTGACTCAGTATCATTCATACAAGGTCAGTGACAAACCATGTTCCTGCTGACTCGGTATCATTAATGCAGGGTCAATGACAAATTATTTTCCTATTGACTTGGTATCATTGATACAAGGTCAGTGAAAAACCATGTTCCTATTGACTCAGTATCATTGATACAAGGTCAGTGACAAACCATGTTCCTATTGACTTCATATCATTCATACCAGGTCAATGACAAACCAATGTTCCTGATGATTTGGTATCATTCATACTAGGTCACTAATAAACCATGTTCCTTATAATCAGTTATTAATAATTAAGATGGAGTAGTTTTCAAGTGCCAGAAATGATGATGTAATACTGAAATGTCATTATCTTTGGTCATCTCATGAGACAGACATAATCAACATCATTATCATTGTCATCTCATAAGACAGACATAATCAACATTATTATCTTTGGTCATCTCATGAGACAGACATAATCGTCATCATTATCCTTGGCCATCTCATCAGACAGACATAGTCATCATCATTATCCTTGGCCATCTCATCAGACATAATCATCATCATTATCCTTGGCCATCTCATCAGACACATAGAATCTATGTTGGGGTTTGGACTGAGACAAGGAAATCCCAGTCAAGGGGTTACATTATTTGTCTCCCCACGAGGCTTGCCAGGTGGGGAGACATATAATGTAACCCCGCGACTGGGATTTCCTTGTCTCGGTCCAAACCCCAACATAGATTATTTTTCTCACCCAATATTATCCTTTAAAGTAAGAAAGAACTTCTCCCTTGTGCAATATAGTTCACGCGCCAATGTTTACATGCGGTGCATTAATACAAATATATTAATGAGGGCTGTGGCGTGACGTGTCATCCGAAGTATACAGTTTTTATGCGTGAGTCAAAACAAAATAACAACATTAAACATTGCATAGCTTTTAGGTATGATCACATTTAATATATGGATGTTATATGAAATTAACAATAAATAGTTAATATTTATTACAAGAAAATGTTTCATTTTCATTAGTTCCAATTTAGAAAATTATATTGTACATAATGAAACTGTACTTAGCCCACAGCTCTGTTGTAGTGTAAATATATGTAGCATGAGTGTCCGTGCTTGGGTTATTCATGGGTAATTAGAGATTCGTGTCACTATCATATATAACTTTCCTTTTCTTTAGAGGAAGTGAAACTGTTTGTGACATACTTGTGTTGTAATTAATATTGATTGTAAAAGTACCTATGTGTATAAAAGACCCTCCAAATACGGACCCCAGCCGATAACCATGTGCTAAACTTTCAACTTGACTGATTCTTTGAAATTTATTTTTCTGTCTTGGAAATATGGCAAGTGTTACAGTGAAATTTGCTTATGGATTAATGTGTTGACGGATAAATGATTCCTTCTGGCTGGTAAATGCATTATTTGTCACTAAATATTTTAGGTATATTTTTGATTCAACTGGGGCGCAATGGAGATGCTCAACAAAAATAGAATAAAGCATGTTTGACATATCACATTTCTAGCTGTTACTAAGTTTTCTTTAGTTGTTAATAGCGTTTGAAGACTATGAAGTGTATAGGTCTATAGTCTATGTGCATAGATCAGTGTTTTCTGTCATAGTTCATTTCACACAGCATTGAGAATTTTATCCTATCTGTAGCACAGTCAATTTTCAGGTCAGTGTCATTAAATGTAGCTAACAGTATATAATTTGTTTCACACGAAGTATTTAAAACTAGTTAGGTAGCTTTAGCTACATTTAATAATGCTGACCTGAAAATGTACTGAGTCAGGCTTGCAGACAGGATAAAACTGACTATGGTGCATGGAACGAACTATCGTAATACCAAAAGGCTCAACATCGTGTGCGTGTATGTGTCTGTCTCTCTCGAAATGTTTTGTATGGTGTTTTCTCAAAAATGGAGAGTCCTTAAGTTACTGTGTTGTTTTGTTATATATTTGTTTGTTGTTGTTGTTGTTGTTGTTTGATTTTAGAACAACTACGTCAGGCATAGCAGAAGACAACAAAGGTTTATTTTTTTAAAAGTAGTCCCTAACGCGTGGACACCTTGACTGAGATGACTGGTATGAGATGACTGGACTGAGACAAGAAAAGTAAGGTTAGCAAAACAGCTAGATTCGTCTGTCGCATGGGTGAGAAATAATCATCATTGTTATCCATGGCCATCTCATCAGACATAATCATCATTATCCTTTGTCATGTCATCAGACAGACATGATCATCATCATTATCCTTGGCCATCTCATCAGACAGACATAATCATTATTGTTATCCTTGGCCATCTCATCAGACAGACATAGTCATCATCATTATCTTTGACTTGTTGCCAGAGCAGACTGCACTTTACTCATCAGCATAGTAAAGTATTTTATGTTGACACTAAACCCAGTGTGAATTAGTATTAATGTTAAAGCGAATACTGAAAATTTAATGAAAAATGATTGAAAAAAGTTATAGCTGTGACAATTTTATTTTGTACATGATATGTAGTTGCAGTCAGATAGGTGATGGATATTATGCAAGAAAGTCCATCAAGCTGCCAATGTGTCTGTAAATACATGTAATGTTCACACTTTTTCTAGTGATAAAATTGGTTTGCAGGCCATAGGTATCAGCACATGGTAGGGTTTGAGTGACTTCCAGCGATATGTTAATTTCTCCTCTCTCTTCAGCCATGTGCGTATACACTGATGGCACTCAGCATGCTAAGGGTTCTAGATGGCAGGTCAGCTGTCAGTATGACTGTGTCTGTGATGACCCAGCAACCAACAGATTCCATTGCACTGGCAGGTAATGAACCTCTGATCGTAGTCACACTTTTGCTGATTGATGAAATCTGCCCACCTATGCATTGAACCCAAGGGGATAAGACTCATTTCAGAAACAATGCTAATGTCCCTAATGCAAATCTTATCCCCTAAGGGTTAGATTTGCCTATCCTGTACACAGGCCTGGATGATTTTTTTTCTCTTGGCAAACATAACTCATTATTTTGAGTGAAAATAGGGACAACATACCTTTCATAGCATGACATATCATGCAAGAAACATGATTCATTACTCCCATGCCACCAGACATAGTTTTCAGTAACTTTAGGAAAAAGAAAGAAAAAACCCCAGAGAGGTATATTTTTTTACCACCATGATATATGCCTGTAGTCTGTATAAACAGTAAATAGTCCAGTTTAGTGTTCTTTTAAAACTATCCATGGGGCAGTTAACTGTCATACAGGCAATTAAATGGTAAGGTGGTCAGGGACAAACAACAACAACCATTTCATCAAATTACTTATATGGCAACAATAATTATGGTGATGCTGTATTACATCCTTTGAGAACTGCTGTGGGAGAGCCCTTTAGACTAAATTGCATAGGTAAAGAACACAAAGTGGAACAACTCAATTCATGTTACTATAATTAAATTTAAGAGATACATGCTGAAGAACAAAAGTTAATACACATCTTTGCTTTGAATGAGAATGTCCAAGCCATCTCTATTAAAGGTTATTGGCAAGTTCATGATATTAGCAGATGTTTCTTTAAAGTCATATTTCCCTCCATATATACCAAGCAAAACATTATTTCACTTGTCAGAATAGTATACAAGTATAATTCATTTTTGTAGCCAAATGTCAGCTGCAGCTGTAATTCATGGAAGGATGTGCTATCTACAAAATGAGCAAAGTCCAGTGAAACTAAATTTGAGAACTTCTGGTTTGTCACTAAATCATAGATTGCTTCAAATTATGACTTGTTCCACTGTCTTATGGATTTTAAAGACAGAAACCTTGTGTATTTTTTTATTTGGTATCTGTGTGGTTATGATTATGTGAGTGTGGGCACATATGTGTGTGTGTTTGTGTGTGTGTGTGTGTGTGTTTGTGTGTGTGATGATATATGACAGTGCTATATCAGTCAACTATTTTTTTGTTTGTAAGTGTATAAAGTACTTCAGAAGAAACATCCTATTTTCATTTGTTCAGATTTGAATTTCCAGTCATCTTTTAGAAGCATATATGAATGGACAACTTAATCTCAATTGTACATTGTCAGTTTTTTTGGGGTATGTGTGGTTAAATGCATTTACCCCCCACCACCTCAAACCACAATTTTTAAATCTCAGAAACCCCCAAATACTGGGAGGTTGGCTGGTATGGGTGGTATATGAAAAATCTTGCAGAGTATAATACTGTATGTGCAGCAATGGCATTAGTAGTTCATGAACTTGAGAAAGGTAAATTTATCTTCCCAAGTGAAAAACAAGTCTATTCAACGAGTGAGATAGGTCGTGATCAGCCATGTCTGTCCATGTATGTGCCTGTGCATCCAGCTGTGCTCATCTACCCATCAGTCCATTTTCCTTGAGAACTGAACTGTGTTAGCAAAGGTTTAGATTGTGTAAATAGCTCCAGGGGAAGGAGCATTGAGGGTACAAAGTAATTTAGAAAATGTGGATATTTGCAATTGCTTTCATTTGGAGTATTTGGTTTGTTTATGGATGAAAATTGCAAGGTAATTGACTGATAAGTAAACAATTAACTGACCTAGTTTAGTCGGTTGTTAATTAAGTTATCAGCAAACTTGTATATTATAATTTATCATTAAGTAATCACTTGATGTTGAATGCCCACACCATATGAAAGGGGCATACTGGGTTACCCATATTCACCACAAATTTTCTTTTCATTCAATAAATTTTATATTTGGAATGATGCTTTACATTAAGAGACTTAGGTTAAGTTCTGTTTTTACCATTTTTTGAAAAAAATTATGTTGAGTTATTGCCCTTGTTGACTGGGAATTTTGCCTTTCCTTTTCCTCTCAGTTACTTTGCAAGGACTTAATGACTTGAAATGAAATTTAGCATGAGGTTTTACATTTAGAAGACATTAGGCAAGTTGGATTTTTAGCTATTTTCAAGCAAATCTTTGTGCAGTTATGGCCCCTGTGTGAATTACAACACTGTCCATCCATTGCAGCATAAATGCAGATGCAGCCATGTTGTATGGACACATTTCTTCTCTCCTTTTAAAGTTTATTATTGGAATGATCAAGAGAATGATTATTCCAATATCATTGCTATTTACACTTAATTTATATCCTCTTTGCTGAAAAGACGATTTAACATTGAATATATCTAGATCAATGCAATTTTTTCAGTTAAGTTTGCCATATTCACATCTAATGAACACTTGTTAACATATTTTCATAAACTATACTTTTAGATGTCAAGCTTACTCTGGGTTACCAAGCTTCTGTAACTTGATTGATGATCCTGCTGATTCATGTTGTAAGACACCACAGTGTATATTACCAGGGGGTGCAACCTTGACTCCAATCCAGGGCTATGGACCCTCAGGCACTGTTCCACCTGGCTCCCTACAGGTCCTTCCTGTTGGAACACACACTGTTATTACTGGCTCCAACAGACCTATTGGACCCAACGCTGGCACAGGACCAGTCATAGGACAGAGAAGTAAGTTCTGTAAATCAGAGTTTTCATGAATGTCATTTTCACCATTTTAGGGAAACTAAATTTGCAAAAACTTTATACAAGACCCAGGTCTGCCTTTGCAATATTACAGGTAATATTGTTTGTTTTTTGTATAACTGTGAAAAGCATCAAACCTGATCTGCTGGTGTATTATTTATCAGCATGTCTGGGTCTATACTGTTAGCAGTTGGTGTGTAGAATCTAGAGTCAGGGGTGATTCCAAGAATAAAATTCTGGGTTCCCAACACTAGAATTGGGAATTTTTCATTGCAAAGTGAGTATTTTTGGAAATTTTAAGACATAATCTTTTAGTTTCAAACCTCCCTAATCATCATCACTCATAATTCTTATTCCAATGTATTTTCAGATGTCCCTTTAAAGCAGATTTGAAAAATTAATACTGTATGCAAAATTAATACTTTATACCAAAATTAATACTGTATGCCAGAATTTTAATTCTCTATACCAAAATTAATACTGTATGCCAAAATTATTACTTTAAATAACACACAATACATAAGTTCACTATAAACTTTATTGTAAATATAAATAATCTTTGGCATAATGGGGGCAAATCCTGTCACAGCACACTGCACCAGTTGAGCTCTGAATTTTTTCTATAGGAATACTTGGGGGAGTTTGTAGGGTTGTGAAGAGTGTCCGACACCTGTATGTGGAGCCGCAAGGGGCTGATACAAGTACATAGAGACACTGATAACCGAAACTCAATAAGTCTGATCCTGAGGATTGGTATGATAACAAACATCAGCCAATACTCCATACATGCACCGTAGGAAGCGGGTATGAAGTATATGGGCATAATAGTTTAAAATGAGTACATTTAAGTACTGACACAAATTGGGGGTCAAAAGCAAAGTTGTGAATGTATGAAACTTGGCAATGGCCCAAACAAAGTGAAGGGAGTCCTGTGACTATGAAACAGTGCGACTGTAATGAAGGCCCCCAATTTAAGGAAATGTAAGGATAAATAAAGATAATAATGACTGAGAATGCAATAATGTGGAAAATGCATGAACTAGGTTTCGAACCGCATGATAATCTTGATGTGCCTAAAGGTATCAATATTAGATATATGTATTAGATAACCAATTAGGAAGTTACTTGTCCACTAATAGAAGATACAGCTGAAATTACAGTGTAGCATAGGATGTGAAAATGAATGACTGGCATGTACAGCTATACAATGTCTCTGAAGTGTTCCAAAATTGTATGATGGTATCGCTAAGTAAAAAGGCAGAATAGTGCACTGATTGACACAAGTGTGAACCAACAAGTGAGGCACACACTGTGACATCTGCCTCTATACAAAGCTAACTCTGTCGGGGTGCACCTGAAAATATCTAAAGTATACATTAGAGGACCATTGACCCAAGGTTGGATCAGATGGTCTTGAATTCCAGCCTTGGCAGCACTGGTAGCTGCCCCGATGTGGAATGTGTGTCCATTATAGCAATGTGAATTATAACCTAACCTGAGCAAAACAGCCTTAATGGTAGTGATAAATATAGTTCTACTTAAGGCTCGACCATTGTCCATGAGGAACAGTGGATCACAAAGGCGAGCTCCAGCTAATATCTAGATACGATCGAATTTCCTCATCACATGGAAAGGACATACAAGGACATCATAGTTCATATCATTAATATGATATCCACACCTTGACGGAAAATGTCATTCTTAGATGCTGTACAATACAGAACGAATAGGTGTTTATCCATATGAAATATCATGTCCAACATAGACAGATTGTTTGTTGCAGAAAACATGGGCTCCACAAATAGCAAATTATCCACACCACAAAAAAACCCATAAGAAGCCAGCACACAAGTAGTTTGTAGTAAGAGTTCAGCATACTCAGTTATAAAATATATCAAATTCGAGGCCCCAAAGAGGATGCCAGTTTGAATGCGACAATCCATTTGGAAGGAATGGTGGCCAAAGCACATGACACTAAATGTATGTACACAAATGTTTCTGAACAGAAAGAAGATGGTTAGGGAGAACTCTGATTTAGCGTGTATAACAAGACGAAGACTATTGTCCTAAAGTCTTAATTACGTGGTCCTCCATACCAACTCCAGCTGCAGATGTGGCTGCACCATGACCTCCAACCCAAGCACTTTGCTGCCACAGACTCAAATACTGCTCCAGACAGGACATGGGACATAACCACGAGTTCTGATGGATTGAAATGTAGACACCAGCATGAAAAGGGTCCCTTTTTTAATTAAAGATGGCAAGGCGAGTATAACATAAATTTGTACATTGAAAATGTCACACACATCTTGAATCCCCAGGCAGTTGCATGAGGAATTTCTCTGCAATGATTGAACCATAAGTTCACTACATTGCAAGAATTCAAGAGATGCCACCAGACACATGCACTGCAGCAAAAAGTCCACAGCGAGTGAACTCCCTCTTGCAACATAGGTTACAGCTACACCACCATCCTGTATGTAATAGGAAACCTGGGCTTACTGTGAAATGTTGTTCCTTTTTATCCCACAAAATATACTCTGTAACCTGTCAGACTCCTGAAAAGGGTTACTATGACCAGCCTGTAGGAAATGGAATCTAATTCCTGCAAGGTACAGCTTAATTATGGAGTACTGCAGCTGCAGCAGGGTGTGACAGCATGTGACGAAATAAATCAAAACATCTGAGAGTTCATTTAAAGAGTACAAATGAGCAAAAACGCCTGACATTGCCAAAAATTGAAGAAACACTTGAAGCCAGTTCTGTACACTGACCTAGTATTATCGGACACAGAAAACATAAACTCCTGCACATGTTGTGCCAAAATAGCATGAATTCTGAAGGCACACAGTATCCAGAAACGTTTGTATTCCATGTCACAGAATGCCAGTGGGAGACTGATGTGTCGTAAGATAGTCACATCTTCAGTGAACCCATATGAAGTGCTCTTCAGTGAACCCATATGAAGTGCTGTGCCATATGATATGGACAGCTCTATCGGTCTGTGCACTCATGAGACTGCCAAACTGTGCACACATTATCCAGAAACATTTGTATTCCATGTTACAGAACACAAGTGGAAGAATGTGTTGTAAGATGGTCATGTCTTCAATGAACCCATATGAAGTGAAGTGCTCTCCAAGGAACCCATATGAAGCCATGTGAAGTGTAGTGCCCTTATGATGTGGACGGCTGTATCGATCTGTGCACCCATGAAACCTGAAAGCAGAAAAAATTGGAAAGCAGAACCAGGCAGTAGAAAGTGCTGTGATAATGTGTAGGAATACCGAAGTCAGCACTGAATTACAAACAAGAAATTCTATTGCTCAGGCGGATATATTTTTTAAAGACTTCTGACTGCCACCTACCTAAGACCCGAATAAGACTCTCTGATAGACCCTGCTTAGCACCCTTCGTTGCTGCCCCAATCCTAAAACTATGAGTCTTGAATAATTGAGAATTAAACCCACATAGCAAGAACAAAGAGGGCAAGGATTAGTTATGGGTAACCCTTTCATAGGTAAGGAAGAGTGAGTCCAAATGACAACCCAGCAGTTGTAAATATTGACTCAGCACATGGACAGTGCACTGGTATTGTAATTTTCTGGGCAGAGAAACCATAGTAGACAAAGAGGGGCCCAGCAAGGGGCCAGAGAAGGATGCACTGCGTATTACTTGAACTACGTTCAATCAATTAAATTATAACGTGTGCCAAAATAAATTCTCCATACCAAAATTAATACTGTATACCAAAATTAATACTGTATGCAAAATTAATACTGTATACCAAAATTAATACTGTATATCAAAATTAATACTCTATATCAAAATTAATACTGTGTACCAAAATTAGTTCTATAATTGTGTTCTTGTTTTGTAGAGAAGTTGCCTTTTTAAAAAGTTGGGGTAGTAGAAGTTGATGTTTATTGCAACTTGACTATCACAATTTAAAATGGGGCCCTGAGTGGCTGAGTGGTCTAAAGCGCTCACCGTTCCAGATCACTGCCATCTCACATCTATCTGCATGGGTTCAAGTCTCAGGCTCGGCTAGCATGGGTGTGTGAGAAAGCCTGCCAGTAGCTTCTTGTGGGTCGGTGATTCTTCTCAGGGTTTTCCAGGGTTCTTCCTCCACCAGTTATACTGGCCGCCATGTATAGCCTATCTTGTGCTGAAAAGTGGCTTTAAACCCTACAACAACAACAACAACAACAACAATTTACAATAGGCCTGTCTATTTGCCTGTGTACAAGGGGAGTAAGCAACAACTGCTCACAAATACCTGTTATTAAAATTAACATTTAATGTATATCAAATCATACAATTCACATTATTGACACTTCATTCAATCAGCGAGTAAGACATCAATCCACCACTAAGTGCAAGCTAAAGCAATATAGAAACATGTATGGAGTCCTATGTTTACAAAAGTTTATTGCAAATTCTGGTCTTCACACAGACAAGGAATATAACGTGTCTTCACTGGAGGGATTCATAATTATTGTCCATACAGGATTGATGTATGTTCTCACACAACAATACTGGTCCACACAGGAGGAAATTATGCAAGCAAACACTAGGTTAAATAGGTGCATCCACACAGGGAAAAATTACATGTCCACACAGGACTGGAATATGTCTGCCCGCACAGGATAGACTTCTGCATCCACACATGTAACAAATGCAAGTCCACACAGGACTAATGATACCTCTCTTACTTGTTTGTCCAGTTCGACATGGAGTAGTACAACAGCTAGATTGTCTGGGTTTACACAAGTGACATCCTGGTACCCTGTTAACCAAGTTAGTAAGCTACCTATGAGTAAACTATTTAGTTTAACTTGGTACTAACTCATTCATAATGTTCACTACACTAATTCATAACATTGATGTAATTAATATGTGAATCATTTGCTACAATTACATAGTAATTCATTTCTCAGCTGACAAATATGTACAATAAATATCTGACATTACAAACAAATGACTTCAAGTTACTATAAGTATTAGCAATACATTAAAAAATATCTTGCAAGCTATACAACAGAGGTATGAAATATTCTACATGATACATGTTATCCAATCAAGTGTGTAACGATACCACTTCAACACTAAAACTGTCGTAATGAAGGACTTCAAATTTTTTATATTAATATATTAATATTGCAAGAAATAAAAACACAATAAATGTGAAGGTATACTCACACTTAGCTCATTGTTTATCTCTATGTCATTCAAAAATTGGTAAATGCCTTTACTGCTTCTACCTCTAGCAATTCCGCAGCAAGAATGCTTAGTTGTACAAGTCAGCTCTTTCTATGCAAAGCTCATGCAAACTCTTGTTCATACAACTCATGCAGCACAACGTACCACGTATAGTGCACCCAGGGTAGCTTGACATAAATGGTTGCAGGGCATTATCTGTACTGGATAAATTAAGTAAGGTATCTATACAAATGTGCATTCATCTGCCAACTACACTGTTTGATAAACATTTAGGTAGATAAAGTTATTACCAAAAATTATGAATGTCACTATTAACTTGTGACTCTGTTATTGCTGTCTTCTTGCCATACAAGAAATCATTTTTCATAAGAAGTCCTAAATATGAAATAGATTTATCTCTTTATTCATCGAACATAATTTAAATTAATGCTGCATTATAATCATTTTGGTTGTTACTTACAGGTGTTACTGTCATGAAGGTGTCCTATGATCAAAAGGCATACTAAGTTTTACATCAAATCAAAGTTGTTTTAAAGGATAGGAATCTTTGCCTCATATTTACCTATCAGATGTGCATCACCACACTAGAATACTGAACATTTAAAATAATAATAATAATAGTAATAATAATAATAACAATAATAATAGTAATAATAATATTAATAAAGACTTTATTTAGAGAAGGTAACTCAGTTAGTTACAGAACCAATCTACCTTGAGGTCTTCTATCTGCTATCTACAATATATACAGTATATACAACATGATGTGACGCTAAATAGTTAAGTGATTTTAAAAATCAAAGTATCAAGCCTGGAACATATGCACAGGCATCTGTGGACACATAAACATATATAAAATATAAAATATCATCCTGCATTGAAAAATTCAACTGTGAAAATGGTGCAAATTTACAGAAAAGCATTAAAAAATATATTCCCTTTATGCTTCAAAAAAAGCATGAAATAGAATGTCATAAAAAACATGATTTCATTGGAAGTGAAGCAGTTGAAAAAGTCATTTGGTGTTTCTTCCTATACGTAGGATACTTTGGTATGCAAATTTCAGGTCGTGTTGAATTTAAGCAATTGATGGCATAAAATGTGTGTATATACCATCACCAATATGTTCTGTTAACTAAACTACTAGTCAAAGAAATTTTTCTAATTAAAGAAGGAATACATATCTTTAGCTACAAAAATGGGAACTGTCTGCTATCTTCAGGTTTTTGACAATGCACACTAGAGGGTGATTCAGGTAAAACAGTCACTTAGAGTCCATCATTTCACCATAACAGGTCCAAAAGGTGAAGTTCACTTTGCCTTACATTGATTTCACAATGTTACCACCCTTCAAGTTTGTTTCAGTATAATGCATTAATAATCAAAGTAAAGTGTCAACTTCTTTGTCAGTCTTTCCTTAAGATTGGGACAGTGGAAAGATAGAAAACAGTTTTAATGTTCATGATCAATTTTGGTACCAAATATCAGAAATTACACTGCTATTTAGAATTCTGGCTGAAAATTCACATATTATTCTTGAGAAAAAAATCGAAATTTCTGTCATCCAGTCTAAAGCAAATTTTGACTCAATTTACATATCTAGGTCCATTACTAATAAAATCAATAAATTTATCCAATATTTAACGATATTGACCTATGAAATGAGGACTTCTAGGATGGAACATGTTGCTGATTTTCAACTGTAACCAGTTTTTGACATTGCTGTTTAATGTTGTACAGCAACTTTGGTGAAGTGAAATAAAAAAAATGTTTTAATATTTTTATTAATTTTCAATAATATTATATTTTAAAAATCTGACATGAAAATATCCAAAAACATTAGTTTAAAGTAGTTATTTTGAACTATCTACATCCACTTCTCCTTATTTATGCCAGCTTTGCCTTATTCTGGCTGGAGAGAGGTAGGCAATTTTGCCCAATATTAGGGGCCAGATTGGAATCAGACCTATTATCATTCAATGCACTTAAAAGGAATGCTAAACTTTTGCATGATTAAGATGTCTTCTAGTTAAAAAACATAAAATTATGGTTTCAGTCTAGTAATGCATGTTGCAGTTAAGATATGAATGGAATGATGAAAAAGTTCTGGCAAGCAAGATTTACTAACTTTCGATTGGGATATTTCAAAATAAAACTTCTGGGGCTGCCAAGAGAAATTGGTGCTGCCAGGTGGCCCTAATTAACATAACAGAATCATCCCTGAGGATAAATATGTTATTTACATTATTTCTGAAATCATGATGTATCCAACTTCTCATATGCTTCCAGACCAAGAGTTGGGTTATTGCCCAAACATTTAGTCACTGTGTTGATTTAGATCCAAACATAAGTTGAGAGATTGAACGGTTGAGACATAAAATTATGTTTCTGATATGTATTCAAACATTTTTTAAATATATTGTCATATGGTTTACTAGGGATGAAACGATTCATTGATATATTGATGCATCAATACTTTTGCTGGAATGATACACATATCAATAGTAGAGAAGGAGAATCGATACAAAACAATAATTACGGTACATAAGTTATTTTAGTCTTCAGCAGTTATGAATAATTATTATTAGTTTGCCTTCTTATTATTTAAATATATAATTCATCTGAAACAGCAGTTGCAGTCCTAGACACTCATTTTTATTAGTAAAAACAAAACAGACTATTGAGAATACTCACTTGCCATCTGCAAATTCGAACAAAGTGACTTGGCTCGGTATCTGCCCCCACCCCCAGTTCCATGCTAATTATCTTATCCCAGCAGCATATTCAGCATAAAGGATACATTCCAAATGTGTTCCACGTGCATAATGAATATAATAAAGTACTTTACTCATCATTTAACAACCAATTTTATGTGATGTTTCTACACTGAACTTGCTCTTGTCTACTTTGGTCAATTTGAAAGCTACACTACTGGTGTGTGAAGCACAGAAAAGATATTCATACACAGACAAGGAACAGAGTATGCTCAGAAATAATTAACAGATTAATATTTATACAACTAGAGGTGACATCATTTAAAGATTTTGATTTCAGTAGAGCTCTACAAAGTGGAGTATTGAAGTGCTAGGTAAATACTGAACCATGACTGTTTCCTCCTCCCCCACCTTTTCTACTCTCCCTTTCTTTCGGTGACAAAGGGTGAAGTCCCCCTTAAGATATAATCCTGGCAGTATCTCTCCTTTAATTGTACATGGTTAACAAATTTGGAATTTCCCTTTCTGTGCAGAGATATTTAACCAGTGAATGAAGGTGCTGATGGAATAAATAAAATTACAACAGAATCTGCAAATGGGCAGATTTCAAACAGCCAAAGTTTATCACCTTGTGTAAATTTAAAACAAAAAAATAGAATAGGAGTGGGTGTTGTCAGTAGTTTTCCTTCTTCTCTAATAAATACAAGTACCTGTGGCCACGGCAGTCTTTTGCATATGCAGGAAGTACAGTGTGATAGATTTTGTTGGTATTCATCCTCATTCCCATGCCTGGATTTGTTCTAGATGAGATTTTCGTTGCATGAGGAAATTGCTGTATTGCTTCTGTTATGAAGATAACATCGTAATGTCTTCCAAGTTTAAGTTAGACATGAAACTGGTAATAAATTGTTTCAAAGCATTCATGCATTGCAAAACAAAGGGCCTGGTGGCTAAGGTGAGTTAAATGGAGCCATCATTAAATAGCCTAAAACGCTGAATAAAACTCAGTGACTACCAACAAGTAGTCTTTTAAAAGTAATTTTGTTTTCTTGTCATTGATGAGAATTGCATATAATTATATGATAACTATATCTCTATCTGTAATCTGCATACTGGAAATACAACCATTATGTCAACATACATAAAGGGGCACCACCTACCTTTCAAATATGGAAAGACATCAAGTGTATCGATATGTATCATATTGCAGGCTATGTATTATGAATCGTATTGATATGCAGCGCAGGTGTATTGTTTCACCCCTATGGCTTACACATATTCACAAAAGTGTTTTCCTTTTTTGTTTAATAAGCAACCTTAAGAATAATCACTCAGAAAAAAATAAGGAACATCTCAGTTGGATTTAAATCGACGTTATATGTGATATTTTGTGATCTTCTAGATGTTTGCGTGTACAAGGGATCAATTTACCAACAAGGTCAGTCCTGGGATGATAGTTGTGACTATGTCTGCACATGTGAGGATGCTGTCAGTGGATTGTACAGATGTATTTCTAAGTGAGTTTTTTTTGTTGTTGTTTTTATCGGATCATGTGTATCATGTGTATTAACACCATTGTGTTTTATGTAGTATCTCTGGTCTAAGGACAGCATAATAAATTTTGTAACCACAGTGCAGAGGATATGCAAATATTTGCAATAAAGAGATTCTATTAACAACAGTCATACCAACCATACCAATTTACTATAAGGCTTACTTTGTATGGAAACATTTGCAATAAAGAGATTACAGTACCAGCAACTCAAAATAAAATACCTCATTATAACACAATAGCTTATATAACATGGGTATGAACTCATGATAAAGTACCTCATAACACAATAACTTGTATAACATGGGTATGAACTCACTATAAAGTATCTCATTATAACACAATATCTTATATAACATGGGTATGATCATTGATCAATTTTTGGAGATGAATATGATTTGATATTTTTTGACCTACCTAAGTACTGTATATACTCACTTATAAGACAAGTCCAACTGTAAACTGCACAGACCCAGATCTGCTGGCACATAATGCACTGTCGAATCTTGGTCTGTGCAGTTTGTTAGGAGTAATCAGTAGAACAAACAAAATAGACCCTAATCTGCAGGCACATTATGCAATTGCAGATGAGGATCTTCGTTGTTTGCAGTTTGATTTGGCTTATAAAATAGTATACATGGTATAAGACTAGTTCACCAATAATGCAGTACAGTTTTATGGCTCCCCTGAACAGCATTATGGTGAGTTACTACTGTACATGCAGAAATGATAATTCACAAATCTTGAAACAAACTAAAAGACAGAAAAAAAATCTTAAAAATGGAAATTTACTTTGTTTCATAAAAGCGCATATTTATCTGCAACTCTAGTCACCTCAATCAAGAGCTAACCTGACTTACTCTTGTAGCCATCTAAATGTCTCAGATGATGCCTGATGTGAGTAAATGCTCCTTAACTGTGTATCATGTTAGTAAGTTTTCAGGACTTGATCCACAAGGTGGACTTAAATATTGGAAGTACAGCACTCCTTCACTATAAGGCCCTTCATTATAATGCCATATAAGGCTGGTCTGGTCACAGATCCCATGTCATTATATGGTAGTAACATTATATGTATAATCTACCTCATTATACGATGATCTCACAATAAAGTGGTATACCCATTGTCACCCATGGACAGTGTTATAATGAGGGAGTAATGTTTGTAGTAGTGTTTAGCTATATCTCAGAGTATCAGTTTAATTTTACTCAAATTTGATAATTTCATACTTGTATTAACTGTGTGAAAAATTTAATGATATCTGATTAATTAGCCAAATATTTAGTTTGAAAATGATTATGGGATAGTGCTTAAAGCAAATACTGAAACAGTAAATTCAATCCAATTATTGCAGATGCCCACAATATCCACCCCTGCCAGCCTACTGCAAGTCAGCCAATGTACCAGGTCTCTGCTGTCCATCAATTTCATGCGACATTCCAGGGTATGGAAGCTACAACCCAACACCACAGTTAATTCCAACTCCAGCCCCATCTCCTGGCCCAGGTGGAGCAACCCTTCCACCACCAAACTCACAAATCATTGGATCTGGCTACCAAACCAGCAATGGCGGTGGAAACTACCCTGGAGGAGGATACTATCTGCCAAATGCCACCAGCACAGCTGTGACTGGCGGGCTATATGGTAACATTTTATATGTAGTCAGTAATCACATAAAGACAAATGTTCATTAATTTCAGAGTAATTTAAATTGTATAAATTCATTTATAACATTAAGAACTGTGCTCATCAGTTTCATTTCTGACCTTACCTTTTGTTAAATTTTGTGAAGGCAAGACATTGATTCAAAACCACTAGCCACTGTGGCTCTATCCATGCAACATCAAGGTGGGTTTTTTATGATGTCTCCAGTTTCATTGAGTGGGGTGGCATAAGAGTTTGTTCACTAAGAACAGGGAAGGCCAATCGTCACAATTTTGGCAAAATGTGAAAGGTCAGTTTCACAGAATGATGTGTATTACTTTGTGTTGAGTCCTGTGTTAGATTCCCATTGAGGACATATCTAACGAATAATGGTTGTTGTTCTGTGGCTGGTGGTGTCTTCAGGTTCTTTGGCTGGAACCGGCTTATTTCCCATGCACCATCATATGCTACCATCTGTGTTTAAGAGAAGCTGCCAAAGAACAATTGTTAGGCAAGAATTGACACATACCATATATTACTTGCCTATTAGTCAGATCCAGCAGCAAACTGTATAGACCCAGATCTGTCATTGCATAATGTACTGGCAGATATAGGTCTATGCAGGTTGCCTGCATGATCTGTAAAACAAACAGCATAGATCCTGTCTGCTGGCACATTATGCAATGGCAGATCAGTGTCTGTGTTGTTTTTAGTTGGATCAGATTTATAAGTGAGTACATATGGTACTTTTCTATTTCTGTGGGAGTTTGACATGAAGGAATGTAGTTGTGTCTCAATATTGTACGATAAAGCTAAAGAACAAAATTGCACAAAAATTACCATTTAATGTGGGAAACAAAATTAAATCAGTTTTTCCTGCTTTTTGTATGTTTTCCCTACAATTGTCACAAGAAATTGAACAACAGAACTTCAAGGTGTGTTGAACAGGATAAATAATAGGCAGAAAATTGGTATCATAAACAGTATTTTTCTCCTGTTCAGTAGAGAAAGTCAGGGTTGTAGTTTTTGAAACAAGAACATAGTTGCCTTATAATTGATAAACATTTTATCTCACAAAGATTAACTTAAATTTTGTGAGAATGGAAGACAGGTTTTCACCAGTCAAGAACTTATATTTGGAGAGTGACAATAATAATTAATGACAGTAAACCAATGGTGCGGTAGTAATTTTGTACAAGTTTTCTTCTGTTGGTTAATCTACACAATAAAACAAAACGTTTATGCTCTTACTGTTTACAACCAGAGTGAATGCACATGAAAGCTGCATGAAAGAATGAGATGGGGATACAATTTGAATCTATCTTCCAGGCAAGTGTGTGTACAAGCAGCGGCTATACAACCAGGGAGAGGAGTGGAATGATGGATGTGATTTCCATTGTGAGTGCAAGGATGGTACAACTGGATACTACGTATGTCGGCCATTGTGAGTGGAGATTTAGTACCCTTTTTTGTGCATAGTGCATACTCCTCTGCCAGTGGTGTGGACTATTCAGATCAGCTGCTGCATGATTTGCCAGATCTGGATCTACATAAGACAGATAATGATCTGCTGGTAAATAATGTGACAACAGATCTGGATGTACCATGGCAGATTCAAATCTGCTGGTAAATAACGTGACATCAGATCTGGATGTACCATGGCAGATACAAATCTGCTGGTGAATAATGTGACAACAGATCTGGATGTACCATGGCAGATACTAATCAGCTGGTGAATAATGTGACAGCAGATCTGGATGTAAAATGGCAGATACAAATCTGCTGGTAAATAATGTGACAGCAGATCTGGATGTACCATGGCAGATACAAATCTGCTGGTAAATAACATGACAGCAGATCTGGATGTACCATGGCAGATACAAATCTGTTAGAGAACAATGTGAAAGCAGATCAGCATCTGTGCATGGCAGATACAAATCTGCTGGTAAATAATGTGACAGCAGATATGGATCTATACATGGCAGATACTTTTGTGCTGGTAAATAATGTGACAGCAGATTGCCATACATCACAGTGACCAGCTCTTATTCAATTAGCATGTCTATAAACTGTTATACACTTCTATGGTTGTTCATATGCTATTTTTTTTGCTTGTGCATATTGTTTGATGTCTCCAACATGAAATAAAATAAAGATAAATAAAGATTTCATAATTCAAGGGTCACTTAGACTTTACTGAGAGACCTGTATTATGGTGTACAGGAGTGTCACTTAAAGCCTTGTTTATTCATGAAACTATTATATTCAGATTTTGCTTTGTTTCTTTTTACCATTTTCCATACTACTAGATTACACTTTATCTGTCCATTGCTGTTGTATTTACTTTATTTTATTTGCCCAGGATTCACTGTTTTTCAATGATATAACAGGTCTTACAAAGTTATGCAATCCATAGGAAAAGACACATGTTTAATGAATATATATATATATATATATATATATATATATATATATATATTAGGCACATAAACAGTATATATATGAAATGCTGATGTAAACAAGCTCACTATAAATGCAAGCAATTTACCAAATACTACTTTTGTTGTTTTAATACTGGTACCACATTTTAATGAGTTGGGTATTTCAATATATTTTCAAGCCAGAAAATGTTATTACCGGTGACTTTTGACAATTTTAATGCAGTAATGCATAAACCGACAATTTTTGTTTTAGTTTATATGATTACAACATCGTGCTGATGCTCCATGCTTGTCATCTTCTGATGAAATTATACACATTTGAAATAGGTAGAAATGATAAGAAAATAAGAGTTAAAATAAATATCTTTTATATTAATACCCATAATGATAGTTCCTTAACAACCACAAAGTGGTTTTTTTTTATAGAAAAAAGTAATGTTTTGGTCAATAAAATATACCAAGCGATCAGGACTTATAGTACATGATAAAATTACTACAATTATAATATATATAAACATCTTATATAGGGCCTAAAAATTAATTTGGGATCTAATATAATAATATATAATTATAATATACAATATAATATATATAATATAATTTTGGATTATTATGATCAATAAAATTTACCAAATGATCAGTAGAAGACAAAGATGACTAAGGTGTCTCAAGACTTATAGTACATGATAAAATTACTACAATTATAATATATATAAACATCTTATATAGGACCTAAAAATTAATTTGGGATCTAATATAATAATATATAATTATAATATACAATATAATATATATAATATAATTTTGGATTATTATGATCAATAAAATTTACCAAATGATCAGTAGAAGACAAAGATGACTAAGGTGTCTCAAGACTTATAGTACATGATAAAATTACTACAATTATAATATATATAAACATCTTATATAGGACCTAAAAATTAATTTGGGATCTAATATAATAATATATAATTATAATATACAATATAATATATATAATATAATTTTGGATTATTATGATCAATAAAATTTACCAAATGATCAGTAGAAGACAAAGATGACTAAGGTGTCTCAAGACTTATAGTACATGATAAAATTACTACAATTATAATATATATAAACATCTTATATAGGACCTAAAAATTAATTTGGGATCTAATATAATAATATATAATTATAATATACAATATAATATATATAATATAATTTTGGATTATTATGATCAATAAAATTTACCAAATGATCAGTAGAAGACAAAGATGACTAAGGTGTCTCAATACTTATAGTACATGATAAAGTTGCTATAATTTTGTGTTCCAACTTATATAAGTCCTAAAAATTAATTTTGGAAATATTAAGGGCATCCACAGACATAGAGTGTCCCAACCCTACCATCATTACAGTGGTTAACATTCCAGTCTTTGCAAGATCAAAGGTGATAATTTAATTGTTTAATTTTTTTTTGAGTAATTATATTTTTATAATGCCTGCATAAAACTTTGGAGCTGAAGGAAAAAAGATGTTTGAATTTATTTTAGTTTAAATCCATTTTAAATTTAAAGTACTTTAAATCCATTGTTGGCTATGTCATCCTGAGGAAATGGGAGCTTGGTCACTTTCCCCAAGGTAAAATCAAAGCACCCAAACAAAGCTGGTCAGGGCAGGGCATTAAACACAAGACCCATGGCTTACAAATCTGACACTCTACTGAGCTGCTACTGGTCCAGATAAATATTACCAAGACACGGAATATAAAATTGTTTAAGCTGGCTTGATGTTACTTGACGAGTAATGATATTTATTGCATCTGCGCTGCCAAGAAAAAGAACTACTCAATAATGCATCTTTATTGAGATATAAAGAAAATATCAATTTCACTTTACCAATGAAAAAGATACTGGTACCTGATTCACCATGAATGATATAGGTACAAGGGGTTCATCAGATCACCCCTCTCCTCCCCATAGTTAATTTAAATAGTCATTTCTCCCTTATATTATCATATCTGTTGACTTATCTAACTTTTCCATTCTAAAATTAGGTCACAACCTGTTTGGATTTTGCCCCTCAAATTAACTTACAAATATTTTAAATTACTAATTATATTTTTAAGGGCTAATAATCTAATCTGCAAGGGGGAGGACAGACTATTTTGAAGACATCTTTCCCCCTGCCACTTCACTTGTAAAATAAGTTCTTGCTGATATCCTTCTCCTCTGTATTCATTCATCCCATATCACCAGATGAAGTAAAAAGATTCCTTGTCCTTACTAAGAAAGAAACAATATTCGAACTCCAGAGAAAATCACAGCCCTTTTTTCCTCTTCCCAAGAAAAGATCTGTCTCCAAATTATTGATATGTAAGCAAAATTAATTTTTTTTTTTTACAGCTGCCCAACATATGACAATCTCCCATCCAACCAGTGCTACTTGGTGAAGGCTGACGGTCAGTGCTGCTCACAGCCAATGTGTTATGACCCAACAACTGGTCAGGTTGTCAACCCACTAACCAGCTCATCTGTTTTCCCAGTTGTTGGATCATATGTTGGAGGTTTCTCTGGCTTCAGGCCAGGCTATAACTTCATCCCATCAGCATTTGGAAATAGCAGACGTAAGTAAAAATCCACATGCTGGACAATTATGCTGCAAAAGTTGCATTGTCATTATTAACAAAAAAATTTTCAGTTTAATTATGCACTCGCTGCTTGCAGCAGGGCATCTTAACTTGGACCTGTCCATCCATCCATCCTTAAAAAGCTCATTGGCAAGATTTCAGAGAAGAAACACTCAACATTGATAAATAAAATTTGACTGATATATTTATATACATATATGAAAATGACCTGATTAGATTATCAGACCATTACAACAATTTTTAAATTTTTAACACATTGTTAGTTTTTGGACTTGAAGCTCTTTTACAAAAACCTTGTTAGAACAATTTACAAACAATTTAGTCAACCACTACCCACTAGGGTGTTGTGTGGTTGTCAGGCAAGAGTTTTTCCAACCAAATGAGTCAATTCAGAAGTTTTCAGTTTGATTTTAATGAAATTTTCACTCAATTTACTTAAATTTACTCTGTCAATCACCATCATTTTTCAGGAAGAAAAATGTCAATTCTAAATAAAAAGTCATGTTAATTAGTGGGCAAATCATTCACCTAAACTCCAAGAAGTCAACATCGGATGTCATATACACTGTTCTGCTGTTGTGTAATGCATCATCTGATGATGGTCTGCATTGTCTGTGCTTCATCAGCAAACACTGTTAACCATGACCTGCTTGTACTTTATATTGCAGAAAATCTAGGTATGCACAATCTGTGCTTACACTGTTTACTCTAGCAAACAGTTTATGGGTCTGTATAGTTTTGTTATGACTAATCAGTAAGCATAGCCCTTGATCTGCTAATGCATTGTGCAAAGGCAGGTCAGGGTCATTGCTGTTTGTAGTTGCATATGATTTACACTTTGTTTTAAGAGTGTTGAAACATGCCACATATTAGGCAAAAGAAGCTCCATAACTTTTTTGTATGATGAAGAATCAAAGAAAAATTTGAAATTTTTAAATCCAGAAAACTTAGGTCAACTGTTATTGTCATCTTTTACAATAACAGTCTTTGAGCTTGATTGACTTGAAACCTTTCTCTTATGTAATGAACCAAGGTTTTGTTCAGTTGTAACATATTGGAAGGATCATCTATGTTGCGTGGGCACATTCCTAGTTCTATACAAGTCATACATTGTCATGGCAGTTATGTGAAAGTACTTTAACGAACTGTCAACTTAGCTACATAGAGTCCATAATATAAGGCAATATAGTGTCCATAATACAAGGCTACATTGTTACGACCATGTAATTTAATTACTTGTGTGTTAAAATTTGAATTCTTTTTATTTCATTTTTGTATCATTGTATATTATTATGATGATGATTATGTTCACGGGATCTGATATTTTTGAAAGAAACATCGTGTTTATTTAGAATGTAAATATGACTCTCGGCTTGCGTAAGCATTATTTTAGATTGCCGACTGGATAAACAACTGGCTTAAATGATTGGTTGTGGCCAAGGTCATTTCTAATTACATCCTGTACAGCGATTTTTAGATGATGAAATAGCCACACGTTCTTCGTGCGTGTGCATGAAATGACGTTTTGGTTTGTTTTTTTAAACACTTAGGTCCCTGTGAAATAATCAGAGTTGTTCTTATACCTTGAGAAGAAGGTATTATTTTTCTTGTGCTGGAAAGAGTTTGTTTATTTTTCTTTACATCTTTAGAACTCAAGATGTGTCTTGTTATAGATGACAGCTATAGGAGTTCATCTACTTTTTAAGTAATAATTTATTTTTCCCTGGAGAACTACACAAGTGGTTTAGGAGAAAGACATTCAGTGAAATTCTTTCTAAATTGGAATAGTACAGTACAAATTGTGGTTCAACATGAAGTTCTGGACATTTGTGTCAAGACTTCATCTGATGTCATCGTCCTCCATCTTGGAATGTCATCAAGATTCGAACCTGGATTCAGTTAAAATTATTTAGTGATAGGACTTGTATTTTTTCAGTACAAGGATAAATGTTTGGATTTTCTTCACAAACCATAAGTCCTATTTCATATTTTCACCTTTTCACCATGTTTTCTAGGGAATTAAATTATTTTTGTTAAAACTTACAAAGCTTGTTGTCTTCACTCTTTTCTTTTGTTACTTTTGAACAAGCCGATACGTAACAACATAGTGTCCATAATATAAGGCTACATTGTGTCCATAATATAAGGCTACATTGTGTCCATAATATAAGGCTACATAGTGTCCATAATATAAGGCTAAATTGGCAAAGGGAATTGTTGATGGGATCATAATTTCAATACATACAGAGGTTGTATTGAGGGCCTACAAACAATTGCATCATACCTTTTTATTTTAGCAAAAGTTTCAAATTGATCAATTGCTTGAATGAGTGTATCATTGATGGATTGATTGTATCATTGATGGATGAACTGACTAGCATAGACTGAATGATTAGTCAATTAAAAAACTATATGAAATTCAAAATGGTTAAATTTCTACATCCATGTATACAGTAAATCAAACAATTTTAGCCAGCACTTCTTTTCAGGTTTTCTAAACAAAATAATTTTCATGACAATGTATTCAAAATATAAATAATCCATTATTGGTGATAGTTTTATGTCTCAAACGTGGTGAATATATTGTCCAAAATGTTATGGTTTAAATATATTAGATGCAGCAGCATTCTGTTCATCAAAGAAAAATTTGTTAATTTGACCCCAGTAACTGTTGATTGAAAACATTTTTCTTCAGGTGCCTGTGTCTATAAGGGACAAATTTACAATCAAGGAGACAGCTGGGAGGATGGTTGTGATTATTCCTGTCAGTGTCTAGATGCTGCATCCGGACAGTACATGTGCAGAGCTAAGTACGTATAACACCTTTGAAAATAGTACTGCACTTCTCCAAAGATTTTGCTGGTTATAGCACCAGAATGACCAGTCCTAACACTAACCTCTTAATGCTGAGTGCCAAGCGAGGCAGCTGCTGGAACCATTTTTTTATAAGTCTTTGGTATGACTAGGCTGGGGTTTGAACCTGAGACCTCCCGCATCCGAGGCACATGCTCTAACCACTTAGGCCATTGGAGCAGTGCAGTCAATTTTGTACTTTGTTGAGTATAATGATGACAGGGATGAGTAACTGTTGTAACCCACTTGGAAGTACATGGAAGAGTTTTCCCTGAGACCTACATAAGTTGGTTTCTTTAAAACAAAATTCAGTCCTACTTTTTATACAAAGGTATATAAGTTTTAAGGCATTTTGTCCAAATTTAAAACAATCCTTGTATACAAAACTTTCTTCATACCAACATATGACGTTAAGCAGAGTAAAGTTAACATTTTATTGTGTAAATTAAAATGAGTTACATGCAAATTTATATGAATTGCAATAGTTACACTGTCTTGTTTCTTGTGATCCATCCTGTTGTTTAGTACATGGTCATATGTCTAGTTCAGATGTTATGTGAAAATCTTAAACAAGAAAAGTTTTGATTTTAAAAATGTAAGTTTTTTTTAAATACAAAATGTGTTTGATTCTGTTCAATAAGGATCATATGTAAACTTAAAAAATTAAATTTTATCCAGGAAAACCTGGAAAAGATCTGGAACATTAAAAAATCCTGAAGATAATGGAGATGCAAAATGCAGAATGTAGAATGATTAATGATAAATGAAAACAGATCAAAACATGGATGCCTTTCATGACTGGATATGATAATTGACTGTATTCCAGCTGCTGCTAAATTTCCATGGATAAAAGCCCTTTGCATGACAATTAGACAGGATTCCTTACACTGGGAGACAATTTTTAATTCCTTACAAACAATGATATTGTTTTGTAGAGACAGACATAAAAAGACAACAACCATTGCTGTGAAGACACCATGATCAGTGGTTGCATCAGTATAATTGAACAAAATTAAAGTAAATAAGAAATACAATTTGTGGACAGATTCTTTAGAACCTTTTATTTTACACTTATTGCAATTGCAGTTATCTTTTAACTGATTGTTAGTTCAGTCTTTTGTTGATATTTATGCATTTGCTATTTCATTGACTCATTAACCCCATGTGCCACATTTACGCATCATGAGGTTGTACCCTATTTCGGAGCTCTGTACTAAATTACATATCATTTACAATACACCAAAGTGGGTGGTATTACAGAAGAGTAGGCACATGTAGTTCTACAATGATACAACATAATGTAAACTTTCTATTGGCATTACAACATACAGCAGGAAAAACCAAATTTTTGAGACCCAATTTTTTAAGGCCAAAAATTACCAGTTTTGGAATAGGAGTTTTTGTCTGGATTTTCGACTTTTTGGCCTGAGATCTAAAGCAGATCTGTCCAAACTGCACATGGACAGGTGAACCTTTGCAAACAGAGGGATAAGTTTGAGATTTGGAGTAGAAAGTTACCAAAATACAAAAATCCTGGGTCCAATATGCAAAAAATAGTCCAGTTGTTACCTTTCTGCACATGCATGAGCAAAATAGCCAATTGAAAATGTCTTTTATTCACCTTGGCATTTGGCTAAATGAAAAGCTCTAGTGTGCAGATACATTTGAATGCATTCAGAAGTAGCCCCAAAAATGCATTTCCTACCCCCCATTTCAGTCAAAAATGAAAAGAATCTCCAGTTAAAGTACTTTAAGTAAAACAAGATACATATCAAGCAGTAGTTCTCTCCCTTTAACACTCTTGAAAATGTTTTTCCATTTATTACAAAAAACAAATGAATGGAAACTTTAGATTGAAGAGATAAATGAAAAAGTAAAATGTATTTCTGAGACCATAATGAAAAATGACAAGATGTTAGGTAAAATACAAACTTGAATGGAATTTGAATAGAACACAATGAAATTAACAAAATACAAGTGAAATGTCAACAAAATGCAGGTTTGGTAAAATTACCCATTTCAGCATGGTTATCTTCTGCACAGCAGACAGGTTGAAAAACCTTGATTTCTAGTTTATGATTTCAGAGCTGTTAAGTGTCGCAATTTCATTGTTGTTCTGTGGAAAATGCTTTAAATACGGGCTATGTTTCAACATATTAATGTTTAGGCAGTGTCTTTTTCAGCAATGATTAAGCGTGCCAGCAAAGCCAGCAGATACAAGTTAATACTGTATTCCACAGTCCATTGTATTTTAAAGACTGAAATTTTGTGTGTGTGTGTGTGTCTGTGTGTGTGTGTGTGTCTGTGTGTCTGTGTGTGTGTCTATGCGCACATGCATATGTGTGTGTGTGCATGTGTGTTACCACCAGACCCTTGAAACTCAATTACTATACCAATATGAAAAGTGTTCGTTAATCAAAAGAACTATAACATAAATAAGTTAAATGTAGGTCTTCTTCAAAATTTAGAGAGCAGATTAGGATTTTAATTTTGTTGCAAGTTCTGGATTGGCTGTTTGGTATATAATCATCCCAACACATTACAGGTGTCCAACATATACAAAGATCCCACCACTTTGCCGGTTGATGGACCAGCCTGGAAGCTGCTGCAAACAGATCTCATGCCAGTCCAATCCTTCACTGGTGCCAGACTTCTCACGACCCACCATACCACCAGAGGTTTCCACAACAACCATCACAGGCCTGTGTATGGATAAACTCGACAACTGCAAGGCATATGGTCTTGATGCATGTAAAGGCACTTATGAACCTTGGGCCAGACGAAATTGTCCTGCTTACTGTCAATTCTGTCGTAAGTACACAGATTTTATTCTCTCAGCCTTACATTATTCTGAATTGCATCTGCGTTGCCTTCTTGTTCTGCACCCACTTCAAGATGAGGACAGTATATAGTAGAACTGGGTACCATGAAAAATTTTGTGGTATTTCTGAACATACCACAATATGTACCATGGTATACCATAGTTATATTAAGGATTAACAACTAAATATTCTGGGGCAGGGGCTGACCCTTTTTTTTGTATATTTTCCATCTGTAAATAAATGGAAAAAATATCTTGCTCTAATTTTCATCAAAACATGATATTATCAGCAAAAAATATGAATTATCTTGAGATACAAGGCAAGAAAATAGCTCTTAAGAAAATCAAAGCCTCCACCCACCAAATAAATTAAATGGCCAGTACCTTTTAGTAGATGAGTTTAATTATTGTATAAGTTGTAATCTAAAAGCTGTAAGTAAAGTGGGATGATAGCTGTTACTGTGAATCACATCATTCTGACATTAGAGAGCCTTTTGATAAAAATTAGAAGTGTTGATACTCAAGCCTGCAATTTTCTAGCTACACTATTGATAGGCAGGAAAACCTTGAGTGGGATGTCAACACCTGGGCAAGATATTTATCATAGAGGGCTAGTAAAGATAAAATCCACTCACTCAACAAATGAGAAAATATTTAGTGGATGTAAGAAACTATCTCAAGTTCAGACAGAAAAACAGATGTACTCCTGAAAATTAGTCTTACAAAATAAATAACTAAAACATGACACATATTTTGGGGGGTTTTGTGGGGGGGGGGGGTTATCCAAAACTTTTCCAAAAGTTGGATTTGGTCAAAATATGTTTCACAACATTTTATTTGGCCATCACATTGGCACAAGTAAAATGTGTCAAAGACATGATTAAACGAAAATAAATATAATTATATTTGTAATATTCTCCATTGTGACCAATTACAATCCTTTTGTAAAAAAGATGTCTTAACTATTGTGTCATGCATAATGAAAACACACTGTTAATATAATTAAAGTCATAACAAGATTCATCAGGAATTTCCTTACATTACTTACTGATAGAAACTACCTACATACCAGTAGAGTGAAAAAGTACCAACCATTGGAAAAAATACCTCAGTAAACTGGTATACCATTGGTACAGCGCACCTCTACTGTATAGCATTCATTTTGTGCATGTTGGCTGTAACTCTTATTTAAATAAACCTACTTAGACCAAGCTTGCAGGAAGGATTATTCTTGGGTTAAAGGTATGTGTTATTGATATAAACTGGATTGGTGTAACCTAATTTGAAAAAGGCTCAATAAATCATTGCTAAAAAATCATGTCTTCACTCAAATTCCAAAACCATTATCATCTGTTATCATAAAAGTTGCAGTTTAGTGCATCTTTGGCTTAAAATGCATTGAACTCCAAAACTGGGTTACTGTGACATCCTTTTCAGTGCTTATTCACCATTTTTTAAAACTACTGACCTGTGAGAAATTTTTCGCTACTGCTCATCAGTGACTCTGGTTAGCATGTGGGTTTCACTTTATCTGCATCATTCAGTCGGGCTAAGGTACAGTACAAACAAAAAGTTAAGATTTGATACTGCAAATCACATTTTACTTTTCTTTCTTTATTCAACAGGTTTTAGGCCCAATTAAACCACACAAAGTTTCATATTAATGAGGGTTCTTTGCATATTCGCAGAGTTTAGCATAGGTTAGATAAACGCCCACTTTCTCATCCACAGAATGTGTAGTCCTTTATATTTATCATTTTAGTTTATTCCAAAGTTTTGTTGATGAAATCTGTTCTCCTTTGTTTCTATTAATTGTTTTTCTAAATAAATTTTTGCTGCAACAAAACTATTGGCAGCACATGAAAAGTGATTAGAACATTCCATTTTTACTTTGTCATGACTAATGGGTAAACCAAGAAGTAAGTAGAACTATAACAATAGTGCAATTGCAACACACACACTTTGTGCCTCTGTGTTACCTTATTCAGTTCTTGGCCCCAACATGTGAGGGGGAGAGGGAAATGTTGTTGCCCATCCAAGGTCAGTGTTTTGTTCTGAGTTCAATGGTTTTCTTCATGACAAAAGACCCCATTATACCAGGATCTGAGCCATTTCGAGTTTTGTTAATGTTGTGAGACCTTGTAAAATCAGCATAAAATGAAGTTTCAATTAATCTAAGTACATCAAATTTACTTTGTTCAGTTAGTCTGTCTCCTTTTAAATTTCTTGAATAGATGTGAATACCTACTGCATATAATAAATGCTTATAAGTCAAGTCCAACTGCAAACAACATAGATCCAGATCTGCCTTCGCATTATGCAATGGCAGATAAGAGTCTGTGCAGTTACAGTCAGATTCAGATTGAGTACATACAGTAATATATGATATTTTACACTCATTCTGAGATTAGTAACCAGAATATTTTATTTACAGAGAATACATTCACAACAACACCTTTACCATGTGTTGATAAACTGAACAACTGTCAAGAGTTTGGAAAGACTGCTTGCACCGGAATTTATGCACCATGGGCTTATGACAACTGTCGCCAGTTCTGTGGACTGTGTCCACAAACAGGTGAGATCATCCTATTATCAAATCCTTTTTGTCATGCCTGCTGAGTATAGACTAAACTGTAGACTGTGTTAGGGTTGGCAATTTCCCTCTCATCCACCATTGTAGAGAGGGAATGAAAATTCAAGTGGATGGGTTACTTTATTAGTTGATCTGCAAGGAGTAATGTGATTTCTATCCACCCAGACATCCATGTGTTTCCATCTGGCAGTCATTAATGCAATATTGTGATGTCCATCCACCCAGACATCCACATGTTTTCCATCTGGCAATCATTAATGCAAAATTGTGATGTCCATTCACCCAGACATCCACATGTGTTTCCATCTGGCAGTCATTAATGTAACTAGTCCCACAGTTTTTGTATGGATTGCCATGAGACTTATTAAATATTATGGTCATCACCTGAAGATATGCATATCAACAAATCACATTGCCTGTGCAAGTGTTATTAGAGTTATTGCTCCTTTTTTGTATTGTATGCAGTGTATGATATGGTTTTGTTATTACAAATAGTGACATGGTTTTTGGAGGATATGCCATGGACCTTGGTAAATATTATGGTCATGACCTAAAGATGTACACATTGCCAATCAGTTTGCTCCACCACTTTTTTTTGTTAGAGTTATTTCCCTTTTTGTCTTATACCATAATGCTGTATATGACACAGTCTTGTTAGTACAGCTAATCCCCCAGGTTTTTTTATGGATTGCCATGAACTTTGTAAATATTATGGTCATCACCTAATATGTGCATATGAACAATTCACTTCACTCATGCAATTTTTCTTAGAATTATTTTACTTTTGTGTTGTAGCTTAGTACAGTATATTACATAATCTTGTAAGCACAGGTAGTCCCGTGGCTTTTGATGGATTGCCATGAAACTTGGTAAATATTACGGTTATCACCATTTCAACAAATCACTTTACTTTCACAAGTTTGGTTAGGGTTATTACTGTCTTTTGTTGTATAGCTATATGCATTGTATGGCATAATCTGCAAAGCACAACAAGTTCAACAGTATTCTTGCATTAATTTTTTGGATTGCTGTGAAACTTGGTAGATATTATGATTATCATCTAAAGATGCCCATATTGACCAATTGTTGTCTCCCTCAATTCTTGTAAGAGTTATTGTCCTTTTTGACTTACAGATGGATGATGTATATGGCAGGTGTTTGTAACTGAATTGCTTGGAAACTCCATGCATATTATAGTCATCATCAGAAGATATACATGTTGACAAATCATTGTCCTTGCACTATTTTCTGAAGAGTTATGTGGTATTTTTGACTATACAGTGAAACCCTGCTGTAATTTGCATCATTACAGCACAAATTCTGATACAGCATGATTGTTGTGTAGTTTCCAAAATTTTGCAACAATTTCACCCATTTCTTGAAGTGCTACAAAGCTTTAGTACCAAGTTTGATTTAATAATTTGGCAAGAATTCTGTATTCTTGAAAAAAAAAAGTCATCTTGCTCTTTAACAAGCTGATAACTATTAATTTAATTATTATTGAACCATCAACAATGAAGCCTTTAAGTCTTCTTCAATGCATCCAGTGAAGAATTGTTACTCAATTCAGGGTAAAACTATATCCATCAAGTCATGCGACTGGTGAGTACTCATACTCAAACTATGTACACTTAAGTTTCTGATTTTCATATACATTTATATTTATGTACCAATCAATGGTTTCACTGTCCCCAAATTCGATAACTGCATAAATTAGGTGTGTAGTTTTGTACACACCAACCCCCCCCTCTTGTATAGTTGAGATGATACACATAGATTCTTTTCTTCAGTTAACTGAGTTGTTTGCATATAGAATAACATGTTATATAACACCAAGGCATTCTGTGAATGCCCCATAATTCACTGTATAGTCATGTCCATCATAGGGTAGGGGAGGGAAGCAGACATATATTTATGTGAGCAAAATGCTCACCATTCCTCTAGTTCTAAATTTTGTTTTCCACATCCCTTTTTCTTCCAATTGCTATCTCTCATGTTCCCATGCACACAAATAGAAATGAATTGTTTGTTAATCAGGTTACAAAATGTCTCATTAATTATAAACTATTTTAAGAATATAGTTGCATGATGAGAATAATGTTAATAATGCAGTAATGAGAAAAGGAAAACAAAAGTAAGGAAGATGATCAGACACAAACAAGAAGTGCAACATCAAGAGCGGTAGATTCATAACTTTGGGCCTAGGTAATAAGCTTTGATAATTAGTTCATGTGCTGTCAAATTTTGGAAATGTTAAAATGCAGCAACATTTTTATGATGATGGTTCATTATAGTAATTCAATTTTTAGAATATTTATCTATCAATAACAGCACAGATTAAGAAGGTAACTATTTTTTGTCCAGGTCAACTCACAACACCAACCCCGACAGCAGCCTGTTCAGATGTAGATCCCAACTGTGCAAGTCTCGGATCATTCTTCTGTACTGGAGCGTACCAGCAGTGGGCCAGTGAGAACTGCAAACAGACATGTGGTCTCTGTGGAAGTGGAGCAGGTATTTTCTTCATATTTGACAAATGTTGGGGCTTCCATTAGTCACAATTTATCCCATGTGACAAGTATTTATGCTTCCATTAGCCACAGTTTGTCACATGTGACAAGTACGTAGGCTTCCATTAGTCACCATTTGCCATATGAACACCTGGTGTAAAACTGAAAGACTCTATCATATGCATTAGTGTGGGATTAAGAGAATTCATTGTATCGTATTGGTGTGGGATAGGGATATCCTACCTGAGGGTAAGAATTTGTCAGCAGGAATGAGGTTTTGATGAGGAGGATTATACCTGGATGAGAAGGAGTGACCTACAGATATTGCTTATCATTGACAGACCTATCTTGTTGCATTGTGAGAAGAATACTGTATGTAGTATATTCAAACCAAAAACCACTTTAAATTGGTAAGATTTCATGTTTAAATTGTTGGATACAAATTTTGAAGTACTGTACTCTTACTTTTCTGTTCAGATATTTATTTATTTAAAGCTGTCATTTCTTTTTGAAAGTGGTAGGGGTTGTCATCTCTGCTTACGTAACAGTTAAACTTTTCAATATTGATATGGCCAAACATATCGATATGGTCAAACATATGCAGACATTAATTAGGTCACAACTTTGGTGATGGCATAAATCATCATTAAGGAATGATGGCTGTTCCAGAATGTATTGGGGTTTGGAAGGCTGTTTTCTAATACTCCCACATGCATGAAATGTAAATTAGACTGGTCAACATAGAACAGTTTGGATCAGGCATCCAAAAATTGTCATATTTATTGGACATGTGTAGCAAACAAGTTCAGATGACTAATTACTATAACTGCATGTCAGATAATTGACAGAGTAACAGACAATCATCAAAAGTGATGCTTAGTCATTGTGCTTTCTATTTTAATCACAGAAGTCTCGTCTTCCAAATTAATCATAAAATAACATGTATAGCTGAATCGTGTTATCTTATAGAGTCATCAGAACCTTATACCTGAAGGATTACCATTGGCTATTTAGTGCATCCATGTACATAACACTGCGTCCCTACCTAATTCAGTCATTAGCAGTGTACCTGTGTATGAAAAGCTTAAAAAATACATATAGGTATATATCAGCTGGATCCTATTATTAATAAAAATAGCACCTGCTAACAACAGAATTACTTGTATTAGTGTGCAAAAGCTATTTTTCAGAGACTTTATAGAAAGAAGTTCAGAGGTCAGACATGTTAATAGTGCGAGAAATTTTTGAAGTTATACATCTGATGCATAATTGATAATTATTATTTGCTAATGTTATGCATAATATGCCCTTTGTTGTTTTTATGAGATACAACAACACCTAATTCTGATAACAGAAACGTTTATTTTGAAGTCTTTGATGTTTGCAAATATTTACAGTTCAGGATAAAAACATTTCAGGACCCCAGTGATTTGGATTACTCTGCCCCTATACTTAATTAAAATGAAGTGCCTTCTGATCCCACCCCTACCCCACATCTTTAAATAAGTTTTGAATAGCTCCCAAGATATTGTGCTATATCAGTAGGGGAAATACAAGTGCCACACTGGGGGTCCTATTTACAAGGTCACAGTTAGACTCAGTATTTGAGTTTTCCATCACACTTTCCATTCCACTTTGTCTTCGTTGAGCTACTTTGAGATTAAGAGATGAAACATGGTCTCCTGATACATCATTATTATAAAGTGTTTGTCCATTACATTGGGGATCATAACTATAAGGTCAAGGTCATGACTTAATATTTCAAGTTTTCTGTCAGACTTTCCATTTCACTCCATAACTTCAAAGCTGTTAGGGATTAATGGATAAACTTTTCCATCACCATTTAGAAGGTGTATTCATATCTTCAGGGTCATGGTCACATATTGTCATTTTTTAAGTTTTCCACAGTACTTTCCTTTTCACTGTTCTGCTGTTGTGCTCTTTCAACTTTAGATATGAACCATATTTGGGGTCATGTCTTCAAGTTCATGGTTATCAATCAGTATTTTAAGTTTTCCATCATAGTTTCCTTTCCTTTCTATAATGCAAGAACCATCCTAGATTAAGAGATGAAATTTGTCATGCTTATACATTATCATTAGAAACTTTATCATGTACCACATTGGGGGTCATACCTTCAAGGTCATGGTAATGAGTCAACATTTTCAGTTTTTGTCACACTTTACTTTCCTCTCTATAATTCAAGAGCCTTTTGAGATTAAGAATTAAACTTATTAAGTAGGCATGACACATACCACACTGAGTGTCCTTTCTTCAAGGTCAAGGTCATGGCTAAATTTTCATTCGTATTTTCCTTTTCATTATATAACATTAGAAACATTTGAGATTAAGGGATGAAACTTGCTATATTTGACGTGCACCACATTGTGGGAGGTGTCATCAAGGTCAAGGTCACAGACCAGTCTTTTTAGTTTCCATAGTGTTTTCCCTTCTGCTCTAAAGTTTATGAGCTATTTAAGATTAATAAATGAAAATTGGTACACTTGTGTATTGTCACTAGAAGATGTGTTGTATTCTACAATTGGGGTCCTATCTTCAAAACCAAGGACATGTGCGTATATTTCATGGCCGCTTTTGTTTCTACTTTATATTTTAAAATCAATTGGAGGGTCATGGATGAACCATAATACACCTGTACGGTTATGTTTCTTTTATTGATGGTATCTCATGTATCACAGTTAAGGTTTTGCCTTCAAGGTCAAGACCACTGATTAATTTTATCCCCTTTTTTGCATATGTATTCCAATATAATTAAGAACAGAGAGCTGAAACTTGATTAAGTTGTATGTTTCCCTTGGAACAGTACAATTCTGTCATGAAGGTCAAAGCCACTTTTAATCTATGTATAATATTGGTGACCTCAACACAGTAGGTTGGGGACAAACTGAATTTACTGCTTTTTTCTCTGAATTGCCTGAATCCAGGTTTTATCAAATATCATAGGTAGTGTGCACTTCATAAAAGGTACCTTCCTATTGATTATTAGGCCCTAGAGGTCAGTGATCAAGGTAACTGGAGTTTTGGATTCCACATGATAAATCCACTTTCCTTAAGTTTCCTACATCCAATATTTATGAACTTCATGCTTGCATTACACTTTAGGAATGGCAGCTTCCTACTGAGTCTCTTTGGTTTCTGTAAAACTTACATGCCCCAGTTTTTTCATCAAACTTTATGCTTGCATTACACTTTAGGAAGGGCAGCTTCCTACCAAGTCTCTGGTTTCTGTAAAACTTACATGACCCAGTTTTCATCAAACTTCATGCTTGCATTACACTTTAGGAAGGGCAGCTTCCTACTAAGTCTCTTTGGTTTCTGCATAACTTACATGCCCCAGTTTTCATCAAGCTTCATGCTTGCATTACACTTTAGGAAGGCAGCTTCCTACCAAATCTCTTTGGTTTCTGCATAACTTACATGCCCCAGTTTTCATCAAGCTTCATGCTTGCATTACACTTCAGGAAGGCAGCTTCCTACCAAGTCTTCTTGGTTTCTGCATAACTTACATGACCCAGTTTTCATCAAACTTCATTGGTATACACTTTGGAGAGTAACAGCTCGTAATTCTCAGGGTCAATAGGGGTAATGTCAAGGTTGCCACTGCTGAAATTATAATTTTTATAACACACACAGACAAACCCACAGTTGAATAGCATGGAAAGCATTCCATTTCATGACATGTAAAAAACTGAGACCTCTATGTGACTTGAGTTTGATTTTGGTTGATACATAACAATATCATGTCAGATCATTACAGGTCAAGGTTATTTGAGGTTAAATTATGTTAATTAAATTTTTTTTAATGGGTACGATTACTCAGGGTGGTGATAAGTCATCCTTCTAATGACTACTTTTTTCTTTCAGAGACAACTCCCATTCCAACAGAAAGTGCTACTATGCCAGTATCTGGTAAGTCTCCATTCTTTGTTTCCATCCTAAGACAAGTTAAATAACATAGTTATTAAATTAATGACCTCTTTTATTGTGCTGTCTAACTGATAGACAATGAAGTGAGTGGTTCCTCCAGACGTTGTGCATTTTGAGTCTTAATTGACAGTTCTTCATTCCATATGGAAACAATCTACATTTTCAAAGGGGGTGGGGGGGACAGACAATCCATATTTTAAAAGGTGGGAAAGAGTGCTCAGTGATTAGTGCACTGGACTTGTGACCAAAAGGGCTTGGGTTTGAATCCTATCAGATCAAATCTGGTCAGTTACCTGGGAAAGGCACTTCACTCATGTTGTTTTGGCACTCAATGACCTACATGTGTTGCTGTACTTTAAATCACCAAACCAAACCATTTGAAACAGAAAGTAAGGCAAAAGTACCAAGAACAATATCAAAGATGCTTATTACAGTAGAACTTCGATTATCTGTCAGGGTGCAGGACTGAAACCGTTACGGATATGAGAATAGACGGATAATAGAATATGTACATTAAAAGTATTAAACAGTAGACTGGGCCATCAAAAACTCATAATATCTACTGTAGATGTATCTGTTTTTAATATTTTGATGTGGGTTCTGCTGTATTTAGTTTTCATGAATTTACCAGAGAATATAGTTATGCTACTTGAAAGATTAGTATAGTGATATTTTATTCAAGATTTCAAAATTAAAGTATGGATATATCAATATAATGACACAATGGTAAGCATATGATAAGTAAATTATTTACATAAATAGACACATATGAAGTTAATTGCAGATGTAACAGAGATGAATAGATGGATGGATTTCATCTGTGGGTTGATAGTGTGAAGAATAGATGGATGAATTTTATCTGTGTATAGATATTGAGAAGAATGGATGGATGAATTTTATCAGTGGGTAGGTATTGAGAAGAATAGATGGGTGAATTTTATCAGTGGGTTGATAGTGAGAAGAATAGATGGATGAATTTTATCATTGGATAGATAGTGAGATGAATTGATGGATAAATTTTATTATTGGGCTGATAGTGAAAAGAATAGATGGAGGAATTGATAGGTATAAAGACATTTTATATTATGCATAGAAATATAAGTTTTGATGTTTTAAATTAAAGTGATGAAATACATGTAACAATAAAAAAATATGTAACAATATGAAAACACATCTAACAATAAAATAATTTGATTTTACCTAGGATGGTTTATCTTCCTGAAGGGTGTAGCAGGTGCTCCTGGACCAGATCTGTTCCAGCTCTGGAATGGCAATGAGACTCTAAATGTTAATGCCCCAGGTGCTAACACCTTCACTGCACAGTTCAATGGACACTACAAGCCAGACTACTCCAACCACTGGAATGATTACTGTATTGACAAGGTATGCAATTACAGTACGCCATGATGGTGGGCCATGGATAATCAACATATGTTTAGCACACAAGACTCAAATTAAAATTTAAAACAATTGACACTCTTGAAATTACACATTATTAAGTTGGATTCATAGACCTCTCAAGTGTTGTTTTTTTTGGTTCCCTTCTTATTGTATGGTAAATTTGGTGACCTTTTTGTTTTGTGATTCTGAGCTCTCGTTTTTTGCTCAGAAAATTTTAAGATGGAAGAACTAGTTTAATTTGTATAGAACTTAATTAAATGGAATTTACATTTCAGTAAGAAAATGATTTTACATTCCTGAGTTCAATTAAATTGACTCAAATCATGGTTATTTATTAATATCAGATCCTTAGTTTGCGTGCATCTTTGGCGTGGATTAACCAATAATTTGGATAATTAAGTTCTGCTCAGCTGTAGTTGTTCAATAAAATGGGTATGGTTTATTCCAAATTATATAATTTTCTCAAGCTTGAATGGGATGATTTACTTACCAAAATTTTACTATCTTCTCTTGAAAAATCATTTATTTTGGTGGGAAGCAGATGCCAAGTTTTTTAAAGAAGTAATTTTCACCAGAACTTAAATTGGATTGAGAAATGGGTTCTATTGTTTTCCACAGAAAGATCATTGTTGGGTTTTTAAATGCATGATTTGTAACAACTATGAAATTCACAAAAATTGATATCCCCTACTAAAAAAAATGAATTCATGGCATGTAGCAAATTTATCAGGCAGCCATGGTATTTCAGTTGATAGTAATCTAAAGGTTGCCCATGCCAATTTAGGTCAGCTGCCTTGTTGTGCCTTAGAGAAAGGTATTTAACTTCAATTTTCTCAAGATGTTATAGCCAATATGTTAAAATGGGCCATTAAAATCTACAAAAACAAGAAAAATATAAAATATACAGTATGCATGTGTAATGGCAGTAATGCACAACCTACTACTTCTGCACACTTTTCTTTTCCAGAATTTGTAGTCCCTGTCGAAGCTAATTATTCCCTCCTCCAGTTAATATTGGATGGGCAGAATTAAAACAAAACAAACATAGTCCCAGTCTGACTCCTTAGTCATAGACAAGATACAAAATATCTTTTTTTCCTTGGACGTCATGTATAGTACTCCTATGCAATATCACTGATCCAAATTTGCCTTCATTTTCATTTTTAAACAAAAGTTTCAGCACATACAGAAGGAGGAATGAAAGATCCCTCATCCTCCTTGTCAACACTGGAGACCCCATCCATTCTTAGGATCTTTTTCCAGGTTGGGGAAGTAAGCTCCCTCTTTGGGATAGGAAGGTACTAGAGTGATCCCCGTGTTTCTGAGATCACCCTAGGATCTCTGATGCTCATTAAGAAGTCATCGGTGACCGATTGCTCCTTTGGCTGCTACCAGGGGAGGTAACACTTGAGAGCAAGTAACACCACCCTCTTTATGACGAGCAGTACCCTCTTAAAGTTTGTTGGTGTTCCAGTGACAGAGATAAGTGAATTGCCCCTTCCTGAGAGGAAAGATTCATTTTGATCTGATAAATCTCTTGTGGGCTTGTCAGTCAGATCTTCTTTGCTAAATTGGTCTTAGATCAGGCACTGGTCACCCACTGGTCACCAGATTTTGATTATCAATCTGGGGACAAAGATTGGGTCAATACCCACTCCCATTCCTATGTTTACTTACTAGTTAATCCCAATGGAGGTAGGGAGTAAGGTTGTACTTGCTTGACTAGGTATAGGGATTGGTTTGACATACCCCTACTTCCCCGCATTGCTATTTAACCCCTGCAGGATGAGTGGGTCTCCCACCTTACCAGGAAATGAGTTTTCCTTCTCCTTTCCACTGCATGATGTGTTTCATTGGTGATGCCAGAAGCTCCTGCCTTGTCCATCACAAAGAAAGGGGCTGTCAATCAACTACTAGACAAGAAATAAGGGATCAGCAATCCCATTCACCTAGGAGGAAAGACAGAGTAGAGTTAGTCACATCACTCCTGTGAGCAGTTTGAGTACAAAGAAACCTCATTTCAATGTCTCTATATTCAGAGAGAGAGATGCTGGGAAGAATAGTTTTATCTCACCTCAGGAGCATGCTCAGGACAATGATGCCCTTCTCTCGTGGTGAACTCAAATAAGTTCTCAGAGGAAATGATGGTGATAGTTGTACCTCCCTTCCACTGGGGTCTACTGCTCTTTCCAACCTGTTGGGTCGGGTGTTTTTGATAAGGCTGTGAATGGAGTTTACTGCCTTGTTCCACAAGACTTGTGCCCTAAGCCTTCCAATCACGGAAGACAAGAAGATTCTCTCCAGTCTGGAGAGCTGCTCCTGCACACTGTGATAGTCTGAGAGTTTTCCCAGTGCCACGAGCTTTCTAGGCAACAGAAAAATTGGTCTGACCCCCAGCTCTACACTCAAGCCACTGGTATCTGCCTTCAGCTATTGAGTTCATTCTCTGGCTTGGCCCCCTTAAGCCCCTCCCCATTGTCTGGTGATATCAGCTGGGGCATACACTTGCCTCCTAGTTAAAACCTTCGAGCTTAGGGTCTTCATGCTAGTGACAAGTGCCTCACATGACAGTGTTCTTCCACAGCTTCTTTCTGTCTCATATAAGCATTTGCTGGAGTGTGTAGTTAAGACATTGCATTATGCATTCTCTGTGTCAATGGTGCTCTCAGTGGAGCTTCTTCTTGCCAACAGGGATATGGCCTAGGAGATCTGTAAGATCTTGCTGAGCTACAGCAAGAAGATTTCAAGGCAGGGATGCTGTTTGGTGGTTGCATCCCCTCTGTAGCATCACAGGTCCTTTGCAGTGACTCCAGGCCTGTAAAAATCAGACAGTTTTTTCAGGTAGATGGAGCCTCAACAGTCTCACAAGCATCATCTGTTGAGAGCTTGCTCCTGCCCATCATTCGCCATGTAAGGCAGTTGGAGAGGTCAAGGGAAAAAGTCTTTAGACACATCCCCCTTCCCAACTGAGGGAGGGGGATGGCCCTAAGTTGTCCCCTTTCCTGAAGCATATTCCTCTTCCAATCATCCTGAATGGATACTGGCTTTGTTTCCAGGAGTATCCTTCCTTTCATGGGACTGCATCTTCTTTCTCCAGTGCACACTGGCTTGGTTAAGTGAGTTGGAAAATGATCAAAACTGTGTTTCTATTCCAATATCTTCTTTGGTGTTGAAAAAAAGGCAGAAAGTTTAAGCTTATAATTGACCTTTCTGCCTTGAACAGATTTCTGAAGGAAGAATGCTTCAAGATGGAGACTACCTCGGACAGGAATCCCATAAGGCCCCTGTAACTGGGTGGTCTCCATTGATATTCTGTATGCATACGATTACATTTCCATCTTTCCACCACACAGAACATACATATGGCAGTTTCAACAAGAAGGTATTTAAATTTCAAGATCTTCTGTTTGGCCATGCCATCACCGCCAGTGCCTTTTCCAGGGTCAAGTGGATAGTTTCAGCCCACTTGGATGTCTTTAGGGATCCCCATCTTCCAGTATTTCGAAGACTGGTTGAAGCACAGCATCCTGAAATATTCGGTTCTGAATGACCTGTCCCTCTGTTCGTCATTGATGGTCAGTAGTGGTTCATTGCAGTCTGATCCCAACCTAGAGAGTCATATCTCATCCCTTCTCAGAACTTAATATAATATATGATGAATTCTTAATCAGCTTAATGAGGATTCATGTTCCTTCAGACAGGATCTGCCAATACCTGTCCCTCATAACAGGTCTTCCGACCAAGACCTTTTTGGCTTGCTTTTCTTTCCCAGGAACTCTGAACTTGGATGTAGACCTAGTTCCCCTAGGGAGGTTTTTCTTCCATGCACTCCAGTTCCTGCTTCTAGCAAACTAAAGACAGCACAAGAACTGACTATCAGCTTAGATATCTGGAAAACAACTTTCTCTACCACCTGCATTGGTGGCTAAATCAGGACTTGATTCTGACCAGAGCTGCAATTCACATTCCAAACTCTAGTCCTTTCTGCATGTGGATGTGTCAGATTCAGTATGGAGTGCTCAACTGGAGCCAGATAGGTTTGTTCTGCAGGGATATTGGTCTCAGGAAGTAGAAACCATCATATAAACAACTTGGAATTGAAGGCAGTGTTTCTAGCCTTAAAGGTATATGTCAGTGTCATAATGTGTCATTGTGTTATGGTCACCTCAAACAGCATGTTGACAATAGCCTACCTCAGACATCAGGTTAGGCTACTATTGACCTACTATTGACTACTGACTATACAACCTTCTCTTTGGTTGGAAATCTGGAACCTCCTCCAATGTTGAGCATCAAAGGAGATCACTCTGAGTCAGGCATAAGGAATATCCTGGCAAACATTCTGTTCAGAGAGTGTCATGTGGTCCTCATGGAATGGTCTCTGCACCATCAGTAGCTTAGTCACTTTTTTTAACTCTTTGGGGAGACCTTAGTTAATTTTTGTCTTTGAAACTGAACAACAAGTTCCCCCTTTAAGTCTCTCAAGAACCAGATCAGAGGGCCTGGATGGTGGATGCTTTCAGTCTGAAGTGGGATCACCAGTATGTATATGCTTTCCCACCTTTCAGAATAATTCTGCAGGTGCTCCACCAAGTCAGGATCTCCCAATGGAAATAGTTCAACAACAACTTAACCTGTTTGTTGTTGATGAGTCCAGGAGATTACCACAGAGAAGGGAAATGGTGTTGCAGCACAAGGGAATTGTGACACACAGAAAGACAAATGTGGGTGTTCAAATATGAGATGCATTATGTTATTAATATTTGCATTAAGAGATTGATAGTATACTGGTATTGACCTTGTATGTCATATGTACGGCTTTTACTTCAGTCTTAAACAATTTTGAGATCATTTTGAATAAACCTCCAGCACTCATTCATGAGAGTCAAGGTCTCTTTTAGTCTTTTGCAATTTTGACATCATTTTGACCATACCTCCATTACTCAAGCATGAGAGACAAGATCAAATGGAGTCTTCTACACTATTGACATCATTTTGATTAAACATCCAGGACTCAAACATGAGAGACAAGATCTCACTGAGACTTCTGCAATATTGACATCATCTTGACAAAACCTCCAGCACTCAAGCATGAGACAAGAACTCACTTTTTACTACATTGTAGCAAAGAACAGTTACTGTAGACAAAATTTCATATGCCTCATTATATTTTGTATACTCTGGAATAAAGGTAGATGACTTAATATCAGAAACACTTGTGCTTAGCTCTGAAAGTTAATAAAGTTAATAAATTCATTTTTTGTTTTTATTTCCATAACAGAATTTGATGGAATTATTTCAGCTGTATTCAATAATTGTTGGTTACTTTTACTTTCAGGAAATATTCTCCACCATTTTTGTCCAATCTATGGCATTTTCAAAGCTGATATCCAGCATTTTATATTTGAACTTATAACATGTACCATTGATTCTGAGAATTATGTACAATGTATGATTTTTTTTTAAATTGCTTTTATCACAGGTCAAGGTGTCCATTTACAACCATGGAGTGGAAAAGGCCAATATCATATTTGATGCAACAGGTACAGATAAAATGGGCTGGTTCGCACCAGACAGAATTTTGTCTTCAACATGGACTGATATCAAGTCAGCACCAAAGGAAATATTCAGCATGCTAGGGTACAAATATTTTCATGTTTAAATTTTACCCAGTGGCCATAAAGGTCTGCAAGAGCTAAAGTTTTTTTTTTGTTTTCATTCTTGAAATTCTCTTTTTCAACCATGCTTATATAAGAATATAACCCTTATCATGGGCTCACATTGACAGCTGCTGGTGTTATAGTTAAGCTAGCTCAAAGCAGTTTTCCTTTTCCAATGGTATTATTGTACTGTTTTCCAATGGTATTGTTGTGCTTCTTTTCCAGTGGTATTGTTGTATCTGTTTCCAATAGCATTGTTGTACTTGTTTTCCATTGGTTTTGTTGTACTTATTTTCCAGTGGTATTGTTAATACTTGTTTCCATTGGTATTGTTGTACTTGTTCCAACAGAGTTTATTGCAGTAAAAATGGTTACATATTTATTGCTAGACATTTAATGTGTATATTCATCTTTAGGAGTATAGTGCCACTCTTAGTTCATAAAATTAGGTCACATTGACCTGATTGTTGTTGTAGTAAATACTTTTTTAAAATGTGTTCTGTAGTAACTTTAATTTCTCAGATACTACTATGTTACAATAAAGTGCATTAATTTTTGGTACTTGAAATATGCATTTAAATAAATGGTCTGAGTGATCTACTTATTTTGCAATAATGACTATTGTAGGTTATTCAGATCAGGCAGTAGCAGAGCAGGTGGAACTTTGCATTCTGCAGAACTGTTGGTTGGATTTGGAAAACTGCATTGAAAGGCATTGCAGTCACATCTTCTCTGGCCAGAATTTGTTTGTTTAGTAGTCAACTTTTTAGGTCTAACTTTTATAATTTTGTTTCAAATTTAGTCTGTCAGGGGATGTTAAAATGTACAGTGCTCAATGGATCAAAAGATCAAAATAAAAATTGTTTAAATGGTACATTAGGCAAATTGTGAATGATATCAATATTTATTTCACATCTTCCGTTAGATTTATTTTAAATTTTGGAGTTCAGAGCATTGTGGTCCCTGGATAAGGAATGGATTTCTAACATGTTTTGAAAAAAGAATGTGTGGGATAAGATAATAGCATAGCCTGAATTCACTGTCTCAATATAATTTTAATTATTATGGGCTTGAATAGCATGGCTAACATGCTGACTTGGCACCTCCGCAGTCTTGGTTTTGAATCTCAGCTTTTTAGCATTTGCAAGAGTACATGGTTACCTATCTATTATTGGTTGTTTCCTCCAAGTTCTCTGGTCTTCTCCATCTCTGAGATCACTATATTCCAATGTCTATACAGTCAAGATTAATTTCAAAGTTTTTTTTAAACTGCTTGCAAAATAACATCATATACATGTCAGTAAATTACTCTGAAGAGCAAAATCCTGCAGACTATTCTATTATTCTTTATAGAGATCCAAGCCGAGGGCGTGAGTTCTATGCCAGTGGACACTCCACTGGTTGTGATGCATATGGATGGATTATGATTTCTACCAAGGACACTTGCTTCTTTGAAATGGGTGACAAGAAGCCAACTTTCTATTATGCCCCTGGTCAAACACAGGCACATTGGCAGACAAGTAAGTCATTAAAGCAAAAAGTCAGAAATGCTAAAGACCAGGTTTCTAAAGTGACCTATTAGCCTAAGTGGGTGGAAGGTCAGTAAAATGGGTGAAATATGAAATTCCATCTCAGTAGATGAAGCTTTCCCATCAATCACACTAAAATTAGGCCAAAAAAGCCCCATGTTTTTTCTTCTCGTAGCTTATCTTTGCAACTTTTTCCAGAAAAGAAAATTGGAATTTTCCAGGAAGTGTTGCAGAGACAGGCATGGAACATCTGTTTGGATAACCTGGGTGGTTCTAGAAATGTTTGGTAATATTAGAAAGGTCCGGGTTCTGAATACCATTCTGGTCACTCTTTTTCTTCTGCTGTTACATTTTGTACCCACTGGTAGGCTAAGTCTACAATGTGGGTCCCAACAAAGGAGGGTTTCTTGTGGAGTCAACATGATAAAATTATGGAGACACAAAATTAAATGTTTTCAAGGCAGGGGAAATAGTTGCATCATAGGTACTAGCTGGGGACATAATCCAGGGTACATGAGGTAATAAGGCACCAACCAGCAATTTAAAATGTTTCTGGGTTTAACTCCCAGTCTGTTAATGCATTTTTTCCCCTGTAACAGAAAAAGTCTGTTCTATTAATTGCCTTACTTAGGAAATTGATTGGTTGTCAAAGTTTTTGTTATCCTTGCATTGTATTCATCAGCTTCTTCTATAAATTAAAATAACATTCATTGGTAGAATATGATCAGGATGCTTGTCCCTATTGCATTATGTATTGAATATTGATTGTAAAAGGTGAATTAAATTAACTTAAAATTAATCAAATTGTCACATTTCTAGGTGTTAAAAAACAACTCAATAAAAAAGCTGTGAGGAAAGATTGTACAATATTTCTTTACACCAGCTGTGCAAAATAGCATAAACTTCCTATATTAAACCTATACTGAATTATTAGTCTAGTCATAATCTGCCAAAATATTACACATTTTAATACTACTTTTTTAACCCTGATATTTGACAGGGATTATATTAAGGCTTTACTGGTGAAAAATGTTAACAGCTCAAATATTAAACACTGTCAATGGTAAATTAATATATACTTTCATTTTAAAACTACAATTAATCACAAAGTAACATTCATTTAAAAAAATTGTTCTTAATTGATACACTTGATTTAAATGTTTCGTCTCTATTTCAGATAATCCTTTAACTGGTGATGTATTTGTTATCCAGGCTCATCCAACATGTAAGATATTAATCCTTTTACTTTTTATATCAGATTATTATTCATGAATATGTCAAGCAGGTATACCTGTGATATCCCACAGCATGAGGAAAAATCTCATGGAATTTTGGACCATCTCAGTCTCACTCCTATAGTTCCACTTCTCACAGAAGAAATAATTTCATATGCCAAGATTTTCTGCATGATATTTTGAACCAGAAACTCATATCTTGTGTTTTCAGATTAGATGCTAATATGAGTGAACCTGTAGATGGAATTAGAAATAGGTCATTTCAATCAAAGTTGTGTGTACATTCCACACATCTTTTAGATGGAGTTAGAAACAGGTCATTTCAATCAAAGTTGTGTGTACATTCCACACATCCTTTAGATGGAGTTAGAAACAGGCCATTTCAGACACATGATTGTGTGTACATTCCACACATTGTGTAGATGGAGTTAGAAACAGGTCATTTCAGTCACATGACTGTGTGCGCATTCCACACAACCTGTAGGTGGCATTAGAAATAGGTCATTTCAATCCAGCAATATATTACAATATGTTAAAAGTGAAGTAAAACAAGATTTTTTTTTGCATTTTACAACAGTTTACAACAATGGTTGACCTTTTAGGGTACTTTTTTTTACAGATTTTTTTTTAAATCTCACAAAATATTTTGTAAAATTTCAAAGTCTGATACTCTAAAAGTATCACAGTTATGATCATGGTTTTGTCTTCTCACACATCACCCCACCTCACACACACACACACACACACACACACACACACACACACACACACACACACACACACACACACACACACACACACACACACACACACACATGCATGCACCCACACGTGCACACAAACATGTAATATGGGGTGATATATATATCTGCCTGACCATAGTTTTGTTACTGTTTCAAACTGTTGAATGTGTTCAACCAGCCTTACTACACATGTCAGGCAGAATGCCTTTTGATAGTTAGAATGTTTCACATTTAGTGTTTTTTATGTTACCTTGGGAACAAAGTGAAGCTTAAGTAGTATATAATTTGAGAATGCTGCACCATAAGGTAGTTTCAGTAGGATATTATCAAATCTCCGCATGGGGCTGGAGTATACATGATCTCTACATGAGTCTTGCTTATGAGAAAGAAAAAAAAAAGACAAAATTCTTTTGTATTCAGGATTCCTATCCCAGTCATAAAATAGTTCATGTTTTAGCCTCAGTGCTAATAATGTTTAGGACACAGAGTACTTCAGCTAAAAGTACAATTCAGATTAAAATTGTGGTCTCCTTCATTTCCACATTGCAGAGGCTTTACTGTATATACCCATTTGCATTAGTTTTCACCAGATATTCAAATATTATTATCATCGAACATAAATTCTATAATATGTACTCTATTCATGCAGTGAATCTTACATTCATAATGTATATATTATGTTATATATATATACTGCTTGCTCCTGTCTCAGAGTTGGTCTCTTTCTTTGCCATGAATTAGCTCCAGTTCAGAATCAAATAATTACTCCAAACTAATGATATTTTTTTTCCTCTGAATTTTCAGGCTCCACAGGCCAGGGTACAGGTGGAAATAACACTCAATCAACCAGTAAGTTCTTAACCAGTAATTTTCTTAATGGGTTGTCTCCATTGCATCAGCTACCAATTTTTTGGCTAAGTTATTACATTTACCCTTATATAACCTATGTCTGACTGCTGATAACACAAAGATCTGCCACCAGCAAATTATGGCTGTTTGCCAGAAATGGTGAACAGAACAAACAGCATGTTTTGTGAGAGCAGGCCCCTACATCATAAACTACTAAATATTTTATAATTAGAGTAACAGAGTTTACTCCAAATTTGGAATATTACTCGAAACTGACAATTGCAGCACTTTGATTGGTGAGAATATTTTATAGTCACTTTGATTGGTGAGAATATTTTCTAGTCACTTTGATTGGTCAGAATATTTTCTAGTCACTTGATCGGTCAGAATATTTTCTAGTCATATTTAGAGTCAAGTAAAGTTTTATGACAGGGTACAGATCTGGGTCTGTTTTTCATAACTGAATATGCATTATATTCAGATAAAAGAACTATTGTATTTTGAGTCCAAGACTTCAAGGCCTGGTCCTTCCATCCTAAACACTGTAAGCATGCAAATTTAGTAGTTCCTTACATTCATACACATAATTTGCTTTTTTGACACCAGGCTATTGTGACTACAAGGGTAAGAAGTATGCTCAAGATGCCACCTGGGATGATGGATGTGATTTCACATGCACATGCGTGGATGCATCTATTGGATATCAACGATGCAGACCCAAGTATGATCTTTTCAGTGTTTGTCCACAAAAGTTACACAGACTGTTTGTACTCTGTGTGTGTGTGTGTGTGTGTGTGTGTGTGTGTGTGTGTGTGTGTGTGTGTGTGTGTGTGTGTGTGTGTGTGTGTGTGTGTGTGTGTGTGTGTGTGTGTGTGTGTGTGTGTGTGTGTGTGTGTGTGTGTGTGTGATTTGAATTTTTAACGTAGCTTTAACAATTTTCCGGTCATATCACTTTGATGTCTGCATTTGGCCGTTTATGGTGATGTCTAGCACTGGGGCATCATGCCACAGACATTGTAGCATGATGTCCCACCCAGTCGCATTATCCTGACATCATGCCGAGCAGTCCTAAGATTAACTTCTTAATGCTGAGCACCAAGCGAAGCAGCTGTTTGTACCATTTTTATAAGTCTTTGGTATGACTCAGCCAGGGTTTGAACCTGTGTACCCTGTTTATGTTTTGCTTCAAACCTTACAAATATTTTCCATTAAGAAAAACAAAGACTAGTATAAAAATGACAGTAAAATTCAATCAAAATCTTGAAGTATTTCTTTTATTTACAAGCGTTCATGTGGCTTTCATAAGACAGTACCTATCTGTATAAGACATAAGAAATTAAAAGTGATTATATTTGACATCTAAATTAAATACCATATATACTCGCTTATAATATGAGTCCAACTGCAAACTGCACAAACCCAGATTTGCCATCACATAATGTGCTGGCAGATCAGGGTCTGTACAGTTTGTTAGGAATAATCAATAGAACAAACAAGGTATACCCTTATCTGCAGGCACATTATTTTACAGCCGATCAGGGTCATTGCTGTTTGCAGTTTTACTTGACTTATAAGTAAGAACATACGATATATATGGACATATGATGTGAATTGAGTGAGTTTGTTTTTGAAACTCTTGACCTTTTTTACCTCAAAAGTTCCCAGTGGTTAGAGCATCCACCTTGGATGCGGGAGTTCATTGGTTTGAACCCCGGCCAAGTCTTATAAAAATGGTACTAGCAGTTGCTTTACTTGGCACTCAGCATAAAGAGGTTAGTGTTAGGACTGGTCGGCCTGGTGTCAGCATAATGTGACTGGGTGGGACATCATGTTAAATGTCTGCAGCAAGATGTCCCAGTGCTAGACATCACTATAAACTGCCACACTGCAGACACTGTAGTGATAGGACTTAAAAACTTTTAAAGCTACATTAAAAATTCAAAACACACACACACACCTCTCCAAAATTTATAATTTGTATTTTAAAAATATTTTTTTGTAAGTGATGTATGTTGAATCTTCTTTTTGAGATCAGCTTCATACTCAATGGTAGCATTTGAGTGAGGATGGATGTCATATTCAGACAGCCTAATGAATCAGATTAATTGTATATTATGCGATTTCTTCATGCCACATCTACCAGTATGTAAGTTAGACCCAACTGTGATCAGCATGGACCCAGATCAGCTGTCACACAATATGCAGGCAGTTCAGGGTCAAAGCTGTTTACTTGAAATAACAAACGGAACAAACAGCATAGACCCACATCTGCCAGCACATTATACAACAGCATAGACCCACATCTGCCAGCACATTATACAACAGCATAGACCCACATCTGCCAGCACATTATACAAAAGCAGATCTAGGTCTGCCTTAAACATGACCTAGTCCATTTATTCATGAGACCCTTCAACCAGGGTGTACACTCAAACTCAGTTTTGATGCTCAATAAATAACACACATTTTTATACCAGAGATGTGAAAGCTAGAACTTGTCTTGTTATGTAATAAATTCCAAACAATATTTGAGTGTTTGAGTGCTGTCAAATTGAATATATACATGAATATGGGGCATGGCTCAAGTTTTACTATGATGAGTCTTAGAGTTAAGTCATGAGGTAAGACATTTGATTTGTCAGATATAAGTTGGGTCTAGATTTCATCCAACCAGATTACTGCTTTATAGAACTAATTTCAAGTTGGGATTTAAGTTTTGTTGGCAAAAACCAAACCTGATCTGGTACATTTGGTTGGTTGGCAGTGGGGATGGCTGGAAACTACTTGATGATAAATGTAAATCATTTTTTAAAAAATGTTGCAAGCATAAATAAACTGTTTCACATATTTAGCAAGACAACAAAATTTGCAACCTTGTGTCCATTTGAATTGGAACATACCATATATACTTGCTAATAAGTCAGTTCAGTTATAAGCCCCTCCACTTTGAAAGGAGAAATGGCAATATTTTACTTATAACCTGCTTTTAAGTTGAGGTGAAAAAATTATTTTCTGTAAGATCCAATAAGCCATTATTTAGAAATAAAATTAAAACAGTCTTTTATATAAGTACATATATATTTCATAAGAAGAAAATTTATATTTGATTACAAATTACTGATTCTTTTCCATATGAAAGGTGAATAGATAATCCAGACTTAGAAAATGTGAATAGATAATCCAGACTTGCAGAATGTGAATAGATAATCCAAACTTGCAAAATGTGAAAAGACTGTCCATTAGATTTTTGAACAACTATTGAGATTACTTAAATATTCCAAGCCACATTTTTAATTCTTTTTGTCTTCTGGTTCAAACTCCAAGAAATTCTCCTCGCTGTTAAAGTCTTCAAGCGGTGTTCTCCACTGTCTTTTGTCATCATATGTATCCTCTGACATAATATCAGTTCCCAGTCCTCATCACTGTCATCTTTTAAGATATCATCATTTAAACTGTCATAATTTGCAAGAAGCAAACCACTTTATTGCTGTCCTCTGTTCCATCGATTGCATTCATAATCCTGAACTTTTTTCATGATCTCACAGCCACACCCTTCAGGATAGCCTCCCATGTGTCAAGCATCCATGCAGGACATTTTAAATTCCCTGGGTTTGGGATCTCTTTTGGACCCTCTACCAGCCACTGGTGCAACTCTTTTTCATCTTAAAAACACATCCAGGGGCTGTGACTCAGAGATTGTGCCACCAGGTATCACAGCCTTATAGGTCCTGTGGCGCTGCAGGTGAATAGTTCCAGGACAGTTGTTAATTGCACAATTACATGCCTACAGTTTGAGCTCAGCTGGTAATTACAGAGCTTCACTTGGGATGGAAAGCAAGTGTGAATCAATGACTAAGATAAAAAAAAGTTATAGGATTTCATATGCAAACTTTAAATAAAAGAAATACCAGCAGTTTTAGCTTCAAGAAGATCAGTTCTGATTTCAACTCAAATTTGAATTTGTCGTGCTTGTAAGGCAATGCTCCCATATTATGACTTTCTTTTCCTCTGAAAGAATTGGCTTAGGCAGCTGTGTGGTCTAATTTTTTTGCCTTTACAAATCACTAATATTTCACCTCTGTCCTAATGAGTTTGACTCTGGATTGGCCAACATGCATATGTGTGAAAGACTTCCAGTAGCTTCATGTTGGTTGGTGGTTTTTCCCTGGGTTTTCCTGGGTTTTTCGTCCACTTAATATACTGGCTGCCATGTGTAGCCAGTCATGTGCTGATGAGTGGTATTAAACCCATAACAACAACATTCTCTGAATTAAATATCAGCTTATAAGTGAGTATATATGGTAGATATATAATATTTGTATTGTAAATGAGGAATTTTTAAAAATTTTATGAATGTTCTTTATTTACTGATATTCGCTAAAATTATGTTGTAAAATATTATGATTTACATTTAATTGCAATAAGCTATAATTGTTTGCAGGTGCCCACAGTATACAGGTCTGCCTGATGGCTGTCGTATTGAGAAGCAGCCAGGTCAGTGCTGTGGTTCACTGAATTGCAACCCGGGTATATCAACTCCAGGAACAATTAATGTTACCATTAACCCATTCAGTACGTATGGCAACATAATTTCTAACCTTTATCAAAATGTATGACCACATAATTCTAGTTTATATCAAATTTGTGTAATCCCATCTGCACAATATTTTATAGGGAGGGCATTTAGAATTACCTGTATAATTTCCTTCTTCAATATGAATGTTCATACTGTAAAAATTTAATTTCAGTAAAGCAACTTGTAAAACTCTTAATGAGTTTTTACAAGATTTGACAAGGGGCATACAAAATCAGCAAGACCAAGGTCCACTTTTCTGCTTTAATGTTTGAATGAGATTTGCCCATTTGATTAAGTTATCTCTTGTGCATCTTTGGTTTTCTTGATACCACTTAATTTGTTATGGACTGTAAACCAGACTACAGTACAGACCCTAAATACCATTGTTGTGCCAAAGTCTTGTGAGTACCCACTGAGATTAACCATTCTTTCTACAAAGGGAATAGTCTTGGATGTATGTAGTCAGTTCAGAGGTCTCTATTGTTTTTCTTTATAACGTTGCAAATGTCATATTTAGAAATCTTTTTAAAAACTTCAGTGTAGTGGTCAAGTACATCATTGGTATTTGGAGTTAATCCATAATACCTGGAATGTATGACATTGTTTTTATCTTTAATACTAATAAGTGATAATCATTTTCTGGATTTGATTGTCATCATTAAAGGGTTGTATAGTTTGTTACTTTTTTCAGATGTTATAGTGATTACAACCCATACACCAAGCTATCATAAGTTCACTTTAGTACAGTACACCCTTTATTTACAGAGTTAATCCATTTATGTTGTTGGCTGTTGTGTCTAAATTTACTCCATTTCTGGATGAGTTAATAATGTCTTTTGATTTCATTCACTGATTCTTTGCACAAACCCATTTTGAGAGGCCACCTGTCTTCAGAGACCACTTTATGTTGGCAGTAAGGGTGGTTTCTAAAGACATATTTTACTGTATTATTTATCTATTAGACTATTATCTATCTACAGGAGGATTTCAGTTAGACCATCCATTTCTTACAGACTAATATCAATCTACAGGAGGATTTCAGTTAGACCATCCATTTCTTACAGACTAATATCAATCTACAGGAGGATTTCAGATTGTCAATCCACTTCTTACAGGCTATTGTCTATTTACAGGGGGATTTCAGATAGTCAATCCACTTCTTTTAAAATATTATCTATCTTAAGGAGATTTTAGATAGTCAATCCACTTGCTGTTTACAAGCTACAGTATTATCTATTTACTAAGCTATTGTCAGTCTAAAGGAAGTTTGCACATAGCAATCCACTTACTACTTACAAGCTATTTTCTATCTACAAGGGGATTTCAGATAGTCAATCTGCTGCATTTTACAAGCTGTTATCTGTCATGATTTGTTGTCTTATCCAGAAATAAGTATTTATATCTGGAAAACAACACAAAAAAGAGTATTTTGTCAGCATTATTGTAGATATAGCTAAATGTCATAATCATAAGAATTTTCCAAATATGTAAACAAAATACATAATGGTATTTGGATGAAAAATTTGGTGTTGCCCAAATCAGATTAGCATAATCCCAGATATTCTGTGACATTGCTCTGGCAGATCAGAGTCAGTTCTCTTTACTTTAAATCATTTGTAGAATGAATAGCTTAATTCAAAAACACATCAAATGACAGCAGATTTGGGTGGTGGTTGCAGTGATGCATACTTAAAAGAAGTTTGTGTATTTTCCAGGTACTTGCAATTACAAGGGAATGTACTATAACCAGGGTGAAACTTGGGATGATGGCTGCGAATTCAAATGTACATGTGCTGATGCCAGCAGGGGATATTATACTTGTGGTGCTAAGTACGTTACAGAAGAATTAATTTTTTCCCACGTTAGAATTCATGAACAACTGTGGTTGTGTACAGAATTGCAACTGACAAATTTTGAAAACCTTTTTACAGTATATTTATCACAAATTTTGCAAATCAGAACTTTAAATATCACTGTAAAGATGTAGAATTTTTTCATTTAAGAAGTTTGTCTTTTTAAGTTGTTATCTCGCCTACTTAAGCACAGCTTAGCCATAGGCATCACTTGCTCCACCAGCAGTTTGACACTGCAGCTGGCAGTGCAAGTGATACTTATGTAGGTGGTGAATTTTTCCCCAGTCCTGGGAAGGATAGCTATTATAGTTTGGACTGTAGAATTAGCAAGCATTGCCATTTTATATCCATGCACAACTACCCACCTTCTGACCTTCATGCAATGTCAAGGACATTTGAAAATCTTGCTTAAAAAATTTTCAGTTAAAGCTTCTCTGTTTAGTTATCAGTCCCAGACCTTTGGAAGGATAACTGTCATAATGAGACTGTTGTGTCAATAAGCACTATTTCATATTTATCCACCCAAATATCTGTGTTCGGGTGATCCATACAAGTTTAACACATTGTTAGAAATGTTGCCTCATACTGAGATGAATTCAGTATTAAAATTAAATTCATTTCCAAAATGGAAGTCACAGTCATTGCCAATTTTATATCAGGGACAGTGCTATACTGAAGCACTTTAGCATGAGGGAACAATTTTGTTGCAATACCAATGACAAATGCATTGATATTTAATGTTTCTTAATTAAATTGGAAGACTTTGCCAGTCCTGAGTCTGTTCTGTAAAAAGCTCCACTTTATGTAGATTCTAAAATTCTTATCTTTTAATCTTTTTCACACAAATATCTATCTATTCTTATGAAAAGTTTGTGCAAGTGCTTTATTTTTTTTAATGAGACATGTATTATTGTTCTGTGTAGGTGCCTGACCTGGAAGCTTCCACCTGCCTGTCACCTGGATCCACCAGCTCCAGGTAAATGCTGCAAGGTTCCCAGCTGTCCTTCTGGTTACGTCATCAACTATCCTCCTGGATACAAGGAGGAATAGAGTCATCAATAGCAATAGAAATTAGAGTTTTGAAATTTTACATAATTGTTCTTGACTTATTTTGTTAACATTCTGCTAATAAATAAATTGTTTAGCTGCCAAGCTGTTTAAAATCTTACTTATTTTTCATAGATTATTATATCCAGAGTTATTGATATTAAGCTTATGTTATCAAATTGTTAATGCCAAAATGTAAATTGGAACAGAATCATTGTCATTAAATGGCTAGAGAATGTGCCGGTCAGCAGTATTGACCAGTAAACAGGACATTCAAAATACCAATAAGCAGACTCATTATATCAGAGATTTAGAGATAACTGATGGAGTTAAATTTGCCAGAATGAAGTAAAGTAAGAAACAAAGAGAGTAGATTGAAAATTCCAAACTCAAGGACACACCAGTCACACCACAAACTCTTACTACATATATCCATACGTAAGATGCATTCAGCTATGAGCAGCATAATTCCAGACTTGTTGCAGAATGAACTCACAAGTAACTATCTATGTTATGTTCATATTAGTAATAACTGGCATAGAATGTCACCTACTGGCACAGTGGGTGCATACTGTGCATGAGTACACAGTCAGCTTTGCATCAAATGAAGCAGAGTTCCTTGCTTGCTTAAGGGCAGCAAATCAAGATGTCACCGTTGCAATAGAAACTAACCCTTGGCAAATAGTGTAGACCCATAAAGGATCTATGCTTTTTGCTTGAAAGTCATCAACAGAATGATCTGCCAACACTTTCCCTTGAAATCCTAAGTACAATGAATAGAGACTATGATCTGCCAACACTTTTCCTTGAAATCCTAAGTACAATGAATAGAGACTATGATCTACTAACACTTTCTCTTGAAATCCTAAGTACAGTGAATAGAGACTATGATCTGCCAACACTTTCACATGAAATCATTAGTGGATGAATAGCATTGACTATAATGATGGTGTTTTTGTAGATCATCAGCAGAATGAATAGTATAGACTGTGATCTAACAGTGCTTTTGCTTGAAATAGTCTGTGGAATGAATAACATAGACTATGATTTGATGACACTTTGGCTACAAATATTCAGTAGAATCAATAGCCTAGACTATGATCTACTAGTGTTTTCACTTGAAATTACCTACCATAATATGATGTGTCACACAAAAAACTGGATTTTTTTACTCCCAATCCCCCCAAAATGGTCTCATCTAAATGAACACAGTTTTCAGCAATCTTAGAAAGAAAAACTGATCAGAGAGAGAGAGAGATAGAGATTATTTCACATCATTGGCTTGAATGAGAATGTTTAGGCCATCTTTATTAAAGATTGCTGGCATGTTCACGATAAGTGGCAACATTTCTTTGAACTTGGGTTTCACTCCATACATAAAACACAAAACATGGTTATGTCAGTAGTCATAATAGTGTACAAGCGCCATTCATTTTTTAAGGCAAAATGTCAAAGTGCAGCTTTGATTCAGGAAAGGATGGGCCATCTCAAAAGTGAGCAAAGCCAAACATAACTAAATTTCAGAACTCCTGAACAGCTTGACTTCATAAAGCACAGCAGCAAAGGGGGGCATTTTATTTTATGCACACACTGCAAACACCATATCAACATCAGTCATTCTGGAGTGTACAATATCTGTCAAGATAGCAACACCATCCAGCATATTTGACACTCCCAATACAGATGCAGAAAGACCATTTTCAATGCTGAAACAAACTCGACAAGAACTTCAGGGAAGTTTGATCAAAAGTACCATCCAGTCTTGAATGAATGCAAAGATGAACACAAATGACACTTGCATTACCTTGAAACCTATTGAGAACATCAGAGACTACATCTAATTAAGAAAATATTCCACTATCCAATAGATTTTAAAGACAGAAATGTGCATTTTTTAAAAAAATTTATTTAATGTCGGTCTGGCTGTGATTATGTGAGTCTTGGTACATGTTTATTTGTTTTTAAGTGTATTAAATGCAGATGTTATTTTCCATTTTATCCAATTTGAAATTATAGTAATTTTCTATAGGCTTATATAAAAAGATAACTTATTCTCAATTGGATGATGTCACTCTTTTACATCATACCTATTGACGCCCCTTGGGACATCAAAATACTTTTCAAAGTCTCCCAAAACCCCCAAATCTGTCTGGGACCAAAACCCCCAAATCTGTCTGGGAATATGGCAGGTTTGCAGTAGAATGAATAGCATAGATTGTGATCTGCAAGTGCTTTATGTGACAACAGATCTGAATCTACAATATGCACTGTTGGGTTTGCATTATATTTGAGCCAACACACTAAGGCTCTGACAAGATGATGCTTAACATTAATGCATACATATACCAGTATATCAAGGTCATCTGCTCATAGAGTCAAATTTTGGTCAGTCTCATGGAAGACTTATGGACAGATGTCACTGTTCATACCTATCTACATGTACTTATACACACATGCATACAAACAGGTATCACTGTTCACACTTATCTACATGTACTTATACACACATCCATAAAAACAGGTGTCACTTTTCATACCTACGTACACATACTTGTACTTATACACACATACATACAGACAGGTCATATGATTCACAGACAGGAATATCTGAATATTTACATTTGAAATGGACAAGAAAGATATATCTAAAATTTTACTTTATTTTCAACTCCATATAAGTGGATAGCTACATAAGAGTGCCAAAACCAAAACTTAGATTGAGAATTAAATGAAGTAAATGCTACAAATGTGCCAGAATAAAATCACATAGAAATTTATGTACCAAAAGTGTGCACAACTATTTCTTGGCTCCATTAAGTTTTTCATATTTACCTTAGCATGGTAAGAAAGAGAAAAAGAGGCTTAATGTCTTTGAGGTTTTGATAGTCATTTTTTCATAAATGGAGTTTAAAGGATCTAGGAAGATGAACTGTTATGTAATCTTGCAAAAAGTTTCCTTTGATTTTCTTAACATTAAAGCCTAAAATTATGTGATATATCATGGTTTCTATAATTCTATCAATCTTCAGTGATTTTGATATTTGTTGATAGAAAATAATTGCCTGGGAATGTTTGAAGTAAGCTTCTTGCAAGGAACAAAGTTATTATGTATTTAAACAAATGTCTTCAAGCAGATTCAGTTCAAAGCTGGAATTACTGCAAACTTCTTTGTTCCAAAATTACCACATTGGTTATCATCCCCCCTCCTCCATCAGTGTTTGATCTTTGCCAAATCAGTAAGTCCAAATAAATCCTCTCCTTTTTCAGAGTAAATTCAATGAAATCAGGGCCTCCTACTGAGGCCATATGTCCATATATATATGGTCCACAAGCTAGAGACAAGGTTGAATCTGCCATTGCAAGTTGCAACAACCTATGGCATCGTCTTGAGTTAATGGATAAAGCTTCCTTTAACAACAGAAATTACAGCCATTCTTGTATTTTTGTAACTATGTTGAAACATCTGAAAAAAACAACAAACTGCATCATAATTGGGACCACTTTTCACACTGGAAACAGTGCAAAAACTTAAGTTTGATAACTAAATAATATCCCACGTCTTACAGAAAGGCAATTTTCTCATACAGTGTGGAAAAAGTGTTCTGTACATTTGGTGCATAGTCATATTGGTATTAAGGGTCATGAAAGGGCAGATAAGCAGCCAAAGCTACCCTGCTGGCATCCATTTTGGAACTGAAAATCACATATAGTGACTTTAAATAATGTATAAATTGATTTTTTCTTTATACTTGGTAAAACATGGGAAATGAAAACTCAACAAACAAGTTTGGTAGCATAAACCTAATCACTGGAAAGTGCCATCTCTCACATATCATGTATACATGCTTATAAGTCTTGTCCAGCTGCAAACATCACAGACCCAGATCTGCTGCCACATAATGTGCTGGCATATCTAGATCTGTGAAGTTTGTTAGGAGTAATCAATAGAACAAACAACATAGACCCTGTTCTGCAGGCACATTATGCTACGGGAGGTCATGATCTTTGTTGCTTGCAGCTTGACTCGACTTGTGAGTGAGTAAATATTGTAGAATAAATTGCTGAGATGGGGTGGTATTGTGCCAATCACATGTAGGACACACATGTCTGACTTGTGCATGCCTTTAAAAGGTGAACCTTGACCAAAGTGCGTACCGAACCATTATCCACGGTGGTAGTCAAGTACTAGTACATTTTTGTAAATTCTATTTACTTCCACTCTGTGCGACAGAAGTATTTAATGTACATACCATCAAAGCAAATCTTGAACCTCTTGATGCAATGCAGTTTATATTTAAAAATATCATTATTCTATTTGAAGGATCTTATATTGTTTACTTTTATAGTTTTTTATGCACATTTTGCACTTTTACCATACTTAAAATTTCTATTTTACCATGTAGCACTTCATGTTTAGATTTACTTCAAAGGGTTTATCTTCCTGTTGTTGTTTTGGGGGGGGGGGGTTTAATACCATTTTTCAGGGCATAATAAGCTATGCATGGTTGCCAGTATAGCTGAAGGAGAAAAATACAGGAATAGCCAGCTAAGAACCACTGACCCACAGGAAGCCACAAGTTTTTTCACATACCCACATTGGCCAAGCCTGAGACTCGAACCCACACAGACAGAGGTGAGAAAGCAATGACCAGTAAAGACATGTGCTTTAGACAACTTGGCCATCTGAGGTCCTGTTTGTCTTCCTAAAGTTTGTGTACAATTCCTAACTTTTACATTTTTTAAGAACTTAACTTTTAATTGGCTCTATGTAGCCATTATTGTGCTGAGGTGCCATGAAATGCAAATATATAACTTACATAAATTAAACTTATTGTACTAGGTTTCCCAATAACAATAAATATATAATAAAAAATAATCAATAAAATCAGTGCAGTTCAATACAATTAGTGTATGGCTAAAGAAATATAAGCTGGAAAAAAGATATATTATTTCACAGTATATATTGCCGAAACCTGTTCCTAAATTGTTGGCAGGATTATTTATTCATAAGTTTTCTTTTAATTTAAATATGTTTTGATGATCTACAGAATTGCACAAATATCTTTGAAATTAATAGATCCATACAGATAATTATCCTTGTGGAAACTTGAACCAGATAGTCCTTGTCACTTAGTTATACAGATCTGAAATAAAAATGGATCTGTCCCTAACCCTTTATTAGGTTTGCCCTCCCCACACCAATGTTTCTTCCTGGAGAAATTTCCTCCAGAATTTTACAAAAGAAGAGTGAGATGACAGAGCCTAAACTGTCATGTTTTGTGCACAAAAGTGTGTTTGGAAAATTTACATTTACAAAGCAGAGTTGAGCATGATCGCAATGAAGTTTGGTGAGTTGCTTGATTCCAAGTTATTATTCACTACTTGCCAGTAAACAAAACCCAAACTTCAACTAAATACTCTGGCATCTTTTGTTATATGAAAATATAAATAGTTATTAGACATCAAATTACTGTTGGAGTAATGTTTTATTGTTTCGTTTTTTTGTAGTAGAAGTAGTGGTAGTAGCAGTTGTTTTTCTTGGTAAAGATGGCATTTGTCAAATTTCAAAGGCTGCATGGGGGATATGGTGGGAGAGGGCATTTGCGACCCAGGCACCAAAGAAATGGGGAAGTGCAATTGGGAGTTGTTTTCTCAGATGAAATTTTAAGTTTTCACCTTCACCTTAGTGTAACAGACAATTCTTCACAAAACTTGTATTGGTGGTGTGGGGTACCTGACATAAAAACTGTTCACTGCAGCAAAGTAGGTGCGCCACTAAAGAACATTACCCCTGGGCACCTAAAAACCTCATGCCTCCACTGTCAAAGGTATCATAAATAGGGTGTGGCACTTTGCAAGTTCCAAGTATTTTGGCAGTTTAAAGAGCTTTATTGAAATATGTCTCTTTCTTTGTTGGACATACCAGTTTAATTTTTGGAACCCTAAGATCACTAGTACAGAGCTTATTTCTATCAAAATTAGGACAAAATTTCTTTGACACATCCATAATTTTTCAAACCCTTATGTGTTGTATTAAACTCGTAAAAGTCACTTTCTTTTCTGTTTTTTTTTTAAATTCTGAGTCATTCTACATACATACAACTGTAAGGAAACTCAGGCATGTCTAACTGGCATTTAAGGTATTAAAACCATGATATCTTTCTTTTTTCTTTTGAAGGCAACCATTAAGCATTAAAAAAATAATTATTTAAAACTTAAGATTACATTCTTCATATAGGAGACATTTAATTCATCAGCACTCTAGCTCTGAGTGGTTACAAAGTCAACATTATGATTATAAATGCATGAAATTTGACTCAGATGTTGATCTCTGTGGTGAAATAATTCATCATGGAAGAAGGTTCAGTTTATACCAATCTTAAGATTTTCTACTACAAGAAAGAGATCTTTGACCAGCCATATTCAGCATTTTAAATTGCAGGCAGCCTGAAACCAACTATTTTAAGACCAGACAAATAAAATTTGGAAGGAATTGATGATTTATTACTTTACACTGTTGTTCTGAATGTTCTCACAACTGTTTGTCAAAAATGGCTGAATGCAGTAAAATGACCTAATTTATTCATTTGAATCACATGATCACATGTCCAAGACAACCTGATACATGTTCTTTAAGTCTGAATACCCGATCTCAAGAGTCACATCAGAGAAGAGTTTTGATCATGTGATTTCTCTTCTGATCATGTATTGGAAGGGCTATTCAGACATGTTTTCTGAGTCTAGAATTGGAAGGGCTATTCAGACATGTTTTCTGAGTCTTGAATAGATGCTTCCTGATAAGGTCACTAGCAGACGATATTCTGCCCCTATTACCTGGAAAATGGGCAACCTGGCAGTTTCTTATATGAGCCCACCAAAGTTGATTATTTTTAACAAGGCACACTGAAGTAAAATCAACTTATAAATATAGATACTAACAGAAAGCTTTATTTGCATTCTGTTTATGTATTTTTTGTAACAGCATCTTGCAAATAAATGAATTTATGTCAACTTCCAAACACCATATAAACTTGATGGCAAATCTGCCAGCATACCACAAATATGGCAGCTGATGAGGTCATTCGGGAACTATCTATACACAATCTCGAATCTTGAATATGAGAGAGAGAGAGAGAGAGAGAGAGAGAGAGAGAGACCATATGATTGAAAACTACTTTAATATTGGCTATCTCAAGATCACATATTAGAGCCTCAGGAACATTCATTCCTGTTGTCTCAAATATGTGATTCATGTGATTCATACCACTTTTCAGATTGGCTCTCTTCAGATTACATATTCTAGCTTTGAATATGCCATATATACTAGTGTACAAGCCTAATAATTTAGGGGAGAAAAAAAGCCAGGAAGAATGGAGGTCGGCTTATCCGCAGGATTAGATATAAACTTGTTAACTTTTTTAAAGTTTTCTTGTTGAGTACCAGTATATAATGTTATTGTACATTGATGAAAACAGAACACATACATAACCTGAACTGCCAGGGTCTCCTCTACTGAAACCCAATGTGAATATGACCATTCATTCAGACAGAGTAACATTAATAAGATCTTTAATATGGCTGGGCTTGTGGTTTGGCTTATGCAAGGGTCATGAACATTTTAATGTTTAACCTCATCAGTTTGGGTTAGTGTGAGTGAATTTATGATCAGATCTATGAAAACAAACTACAGTTTATCAATTTCAGATTTAAGCAATAAAATAAAAGAATTAAAAGAACAGGAGTTGGTGAGTCAAAAAATGAACAATCCACTGGAAAAGAAAGTTCTAACAGGAACTATACGGATAGATAGCTCCTTCATAATATTGGTGCGGCACAAGGAAGTATTAATTGATTAATTAGATAAAACAGCAAAACAATTAAAAAGAGTTTAATAATATAAGACAAAAGATAAAAATAGAAACAGATTGAATTATTAATGACGAATTAAAAGACTTTAACATTAAGTGAAAAAATTGATGTAGTTTTATCAGAAATAGAGATATCATCAACTGAAACATACCTTGATATTTGACTCTTGTAATACAATGTTGAATGATCATAATACAGGTTTAATGGTCATAATACAAAGTTGAATGGTCATAATTCAAGGTTAAAAAAATCATAATTCAAGGTTGAATCATCATAATTCAAAGTTGAATGGTCATAATATAAGGTTGAATGGTCATATTTCAAGGTTGAATCATCATAATGCAAGGTTGAATGGTCATAATACGAGGTTGAATTGTCGTAATACAAGGTTGAATAGTCATAATTCAAGGTTGAATGGTCATTATACAAAGTTGAATGGTCATAATACAAGGTTTAAACATCATAATTCAAGGTTGAATCATCATAATACTAGGTTGAATGGTCTTAATACAAGGTTGAATCTTCATCATACAAGGTTATATAAATATTTTTGATGTACTATCTGGAAGTGTATATTACTCAATTGTTTATTCTATTATTGTAAAGTTTAGTTACATGTTTCTGTGTGTTTATATATATATATATATATATATATATATATATATATATATATATATATATATATATATATATATTCTCTGATTTCAAAACACTCATGGGCGCCCGCAGGATTTTTTGCGGGGGTGGGAGTGGGTCAGGACTTTGTGCAGAGTGGGGTTAGGATTTTCAGCGGGGGGGGGGGTAGTCAGTCACGGTCGGGAGAGGTAGTATAAGAAGCAGTCTGAAACTAAAGTTAATATTTATTAAGCTTTTTGAACAGAATCTTGTGACATATTTTCAGCTTCATTTGCAAGATTAAACTTGTCGGAATTTTTATGTATATAT